>JAFVLL020002324.1:0-38247 GCA_021397915.2 Tor tambroides | reverse complement strand
GAACACACGTAGGAAAGGTATACCCCTAGTTAAGGTGTACCTTTTGAGTCTTCGTAGCGCGCTAAGAGACAACGTTATCGGAGAACGCAGCCCTGATCAAGAAGAATAACCAAGAACAGACCATATTAATTTTGTAGGCCAGATGACAAGCTTAGGGGGCTTTGAAAGTTTCTTTTGTTCGGATTTGCTGAAGTCTGGTTGGTATGTTACTTAAGGGGAAAAATCAAGGCCCATAGTTTCATTATGTCAGGGAATAGACAATGAAACAAAGTCTGAATCAGGGCTTTTTTTCATCTTGTGACTTATCACAAAACAGTGGAAATGTATTACAGATGTTTTAAACGAGAGAATGTTTTATTTACATTTTCTATGTTGCAGACGGTGACTGCATTGGCGTTCCACACTTATTATCCTTATTATGCAATCAGCAAAGAGCTGATACGACCATTGAAAAACAGCAGACAAAATAAATTTGTATCATAAAAACCATCTGCCAAATCTGTTATTACAGTAATTATCATAGTAATTAGGTCTTTCGATCCTTTATCATGTGTGCTTCAGAAGAACATATGCACAGGAAACTGTGTTTTTGTGGTAGATCATTTTTATGCTTGAAAGAGTGTGTGTGAGCGTGCAGATGTCAGTGTGTGTAAACTTCAGCGTTGAAGTACAAGACTACAGTGGATCAGAGCCCTGGTTTAGTTGTCATCCTGATGTTATTGCTTCACAATCCTTCATTTATATCCAGCTCTCTAAACTAATACTGTAGGTTTCTGTCTTTAGCGCTGAGAGATTTGTTATATAACACTGCTACAAATACCAGTGCATTTGAAGATCAAACACACCTGTGGAAACCCTATTCTAATGTTATACTTGATGATAATATTTCAAACAATAATTCTACTCAGGCGCTATTATTATATCCAGACGTACTCTGTTCTGTACTCTTTTGACCATGTTTAACATTCAACTTTATTGTATGTCTTCATTTGGTATTATCTTTTATTCTCTACTTATCCTTCTCTTTACCTTTGTGCCACATTTGAGTCATCACTCCATCCCTCCACAAACAGTTGACTCTGACTTTGAGCACGGCTTTATCGATTTCCCTTTGAGGTGTCAAGATTTTATGCTACAAAATGCATCTAATGTATTTTGCATGTAAAAATGCACCATACCATGGCATCATGGTTTTGTGGCTGAGAAATTCATCCTTTAATTCTTCTGACAGCACCCATTAGTTTGATGAGCTGGAAGAAACCTCGTCTGTAGTCTTGGCCCTTGAGATATCTCCTGTTTCATGATCTTAAAAGTGATAATGTGCTCAATAATTCAGTGTGGTCATTATTAGAGTGATGGAATTATGGTCTTTAGCATAACGTAGGCTATTCTAACATTCAACAGAGAAATGATGATTGCAGAGAATTGATAACAGCCCAAAGGCATTGCTAGCTGTTCTCTGCATAGTGCTGGAATCAATTACTGTCAACTCACATCTACAGAATGCTTGATCTGCTCAAAGACTTGAACCTGAGCAGATTGTATTAATAGTCCCAATTGAGGTGTGTGTTCCATCAAGTTGACTTCAGTTAGCTTGACTCAAAAGAAATTAAGAAAAAAAAGCAACATGGCCATTTTTTTACCATGTTGCTTGAGAGTGGTTTTAAAAACAGAAATCATTTAGACTGTCTGCTCACACTAGGGGCAAATAGCCAGTCTTGTCTATTTTAAACTAACTCCACCCACATTGCCTGGTTGAGCCAAATAAAATAAAAAGAAATCCATCTAATAACAAGAGAAATGATGTGAAGAGTTATGATTTAGACAGATTTAGCTTTTGACGCAATCGAGTTTGAATCAGATTTTTTTTTTCAATCCAATTCTTGTCCTATTCCCATTGCATTTCATCTCAGAGAGGCATCTATTTTGAAACCGAACATTTAAGAAAATATTCAGAAACTCAGAATAAAGTTCCTAATGGATATTTAATAAGCCTATAATTTTATACATGGTGTCTTCATGTTATTGACTGGCTGGCTCCCTTCCTAGACTATTTCTGGTAGGTGAAGGGGTTGGCTTTCAGAATAGGGACAAGTCAAGTTCTAATAAGGCAGCATCCATTTATGATTTTAATAAAAGTAATCATATATACATAATATGTTGTTGTTATTATTGCACAATGTTTTATAACACATTAGGCACGCTTAAGTCTGTTATTATTGATGCGCAAATATGTATTTGAGTATTTGTCAAAATTCATGTCCTAAATAAAGATGTCAAGTAAGGCCATCAAACTCAGACATTTGATGGAGGTTAAAGAAAAGGATGTGAGGCAACCCATACTCAGAATTTGTGCTCTGCATTTAACCCATCCAAGTGCACACACACAGCAGTGAGAAGTGAACACACACACACGCTGTGAACACACACCCGGAGCAGTGGGCAGCCAATGCTGTGGTGCCCAGGGAGCAGTTGGGGGTTTGGTGCCTTGCTCAAGGGTCTCACCTCAGTCATGGTATTGAGGGTGGAGAGAACACTGGATATTCACTCCCCCTACCTACAATCCCTGCTGGACCTGAGACTCAAACCCACGACCTTCGGGTTACAAGTCCGACTCTCTATCCATTAGGCCACGACTGCCCTTAAAGAAACTTAACCTCCAAAAACTATGCATAGCCTTCCTAAAAATCCAAGCATTAGAAATGCATGGCTGAAGTTTATTTTTTAATGATCTGTCTGAGCAACTAAAAAAGAATTAATTTTCATTTGTTCTCCATTTACAATGGACGTCTTCTCAATTATCAAAACACATAACATGCTGTAAAGCAGGGTGTGATTATGGTGCGATGAAGCTAGCCAATCACTTAAACTTCTGCAAGATTAACACCTGCTGAAACACCTGTGGAGAGTGAAAATGAGGATGGAAAAGGATTGTTTTTACAAATATTGGACAAAAAATATTGGTGCAAAAACTGCAAATTGTAATGTTGGAATCTTTAACAATATTTGCAAGCAAAGGAAAAAAGAGGTAGGTCTAAGCAGAAAAATTGGTAAACTAGGCAATTGGCTGATTTGGTGGTTTCTGAAGAAATGGAAAAATATTAAAATAAAATAGTGTAAGATTGTTTTTGATTTTTTTTTTCTTTTACATCATGTTATATTCCTACAGCTTTTGATCTCCTGCAGCTGACTGAACTGAATAACACTAAAATTATTCTCTGCACATCCTATAGAGCAAAGTAAGAGATCCTGTGGTCTGGTTCAATTTTAAAGCACTCCTTGCCTCTTCTCACATGCTGAGATCAGAGGAATGTCTGACACCTAGGCTGAGAGGTGTCTCTGGAGCCCGGCAAAGTTCTGCTTGACATTGGCAAAGAAATGCGGTATACTATACGATATGTAAGAGATAATATACATCCAGCCGGTTATCGCAGAATGAAGCCCAAGAGGTTTATCAGCAGCCGATAACAACTGGCTGGATGTACATTATCCCGCTTATTATTACATGGTTGCTTGCAACAAAAGTAATTAATTAGACACGAAGCTTTGGTCTGAGTTGAAATATTTGAACACAAAGCTTCTGTGAAGAAGTTGCTAGCAAGTGGCAAGTTCAAACTAGATGGACATTTAAGGGATACGGTGCAATCATAGCAATTATTACACAACATTTCACCACATAAATAGTAATGGCAATAAAAGTATTGATTTAAGATGAAACATATTTTAACACTGTGTTGAATTATTGATTTAATAAAATAAGCAAAGTCAGTGCTTCTGATATTAGAGGTTGTGTAATATTTTCATTGCATCTAGTAGGCAAAACAAAATGAATTTAACTTAGTCTGAGACTTTTTAAAATGTAAATTCATGGAAAAGTTCTCTAGTTTAATCAAGCTCAACTGACAGTTTTATTTCGTGAATGCAGTACCCCAGGAAACACTGACATCAAACTTCCCCCAAATTCTGTTTGTGTGAAGAATAACAGCTCCTCTCAGTAATGCACAAGCCGTGTTTTAGATCCCCCACTGACTCTAGACATGCCAGCATGCTGTCATTTCTGGCCTTTAGACGGGAGAGATTCATGGAAAGGTAACAGTTGATAGAAACACACATGCATGTCCCTCAGGGAGCTTGTCACAGGTGAACATGTAGTAAACTCCTTCCGACTTTCACATCTCTCATGCTCTGATAATGTCAGTGACAGTGTGAATCAAGCACTTCCCATGTCCTTAGTAAAATGATTTTGTTTACTAAAAACAAACAAACAAATAAATATATATCTCCATAAATTGAGAAAAGTATTTTTCTTTCTTTTATTGTTTTCTGTCAAAGCATAGTTACAACTATAGAATGAATTGAGTGAATCTGACATGAAAATAATATTTATATTATTATGATTATTATTATTATTTTCTGTGTAGTTTAGAAAAGACTGCACCCATAATGTATGTACTTGTTGAAGGTTTTATTTGCAAATCAACAGGCATTAAAAGGGTAATTAATACTGATACTGGAGTTTCAACTCTTCTGGGATGTACTAGACGTTGGAGCATAGCTTTGGGGATTTGCTCCCATTCAGACACAAGAGCATCCATAATGTCGGGCAATGATGTTGGCTGGCATTCCAATTTATTCTAAAGGTGTTCAATAGGGTTTTCCCATAAGAGTATGTTGATGGAGTAAGCAGTTATCTGATATTTATCACTATGTTTCATATCGACGATGTTGGAAATGTCAGGTCATTATGATAATGAGAAAAATCGAAAAAGCTGCTTTTAAAAAAACAACAACAAAAACATATAGGCTATCTATGAGCCTTTTTTCCTATGGATTATATATGTATATATATATATTTTTTTTTACATTTTTTATATTGTGTGTGTGTGTGTGTGTGTGTGTGTGTGTGAGAGAGAGAGAGATTTATTGACAAATCAAGCAGATACATCTCCAAAAAATTATCCTCAAATGTAAAGGCTAATTTCTGTATATTTTTCAAGGCACATTTATATTGACATATAAGCCATTTAGCAGACATTCTTATTCAGAGCACCTTACAAAAACTGCTTTAGTTTCACATTCAGGAGACTGTTATGATCAGCAGATAGCATGTATGCAATTCGCATCTTTATCTGCTTAGAAAAAGGCCTTTCTTTACAAATACAAAAAAGTAAATTATAATACAAATAAACAAGCTGTTGGCTCACATTTGTGTGACATACCAACGCTATCTCACGGCAATTCGTACGTATTTTACGAGGTGGCTAATTCGTACGAATTCGTACGACCTCACTCGTACGATTTAGTACGATTTGTCTAAACCCCAGTGACGGGTGGGTTTAGGGGCGGGGTTAGGTGTAGGTCATTCGTACAAATTCATACGAATTGGCAACTCGTAAAATACGTACGACTTTGCAAAAATCGTATGAATTTGTACGAGTGAGGTCGTACGAATTCGTACGAATTAGCCACCTCGTAAAATATGTACGAATTGCCGTGAGATCGGGCTGTACATACAGTATATATGTGCTTTACAGAATTACATTACAGAAATTGTAGACACAAAATGATGTGCATTTTTGGGTTGCATTGTACATTTACAATGGATGGGTCTGTTGATTATGTGAATTGCTGCACACATTGTTAGAAATGTTATATGCACCATATGAACATCTGAAATAACTGCCATTGATTGGTGCACTTATCGATTTCTCACCATTTCTTTGCCTTTTGTTTCCCTCCTTTTTCTTACCTTCTTAGTATATAGTCATTACTGTTTATGTACCCACGCGGCACATGAAATGTTTGCATAAAGTAGCTTTCTTATTGGCACTAAGAATGCTATTTTGACAAGGTCGTATTATTTTGATGAACAAAAAATCGATCGTGATGGGGTTTATTTTCTCACTTTTTGGCCAGAGCAACGAGTAAAGGGATCAAAAGAACCTCAGAGGATGAAAAAAGATAGAGTCCAGACCTCTAACCACCATGTCCAACTCTATCTAACAAAAACAGAATTTCTCATTTTCCCCACCAGGCCAGAAATGCAACACAATTTCCTCTTTCATCTAGATTCAGAGCTATCCTGACTCCCATTTTAGGAAAACCTAGATACACTCAACTAGACAGTCTTCACTGGGGAATATAGATTAGTGGTATTATTTGAGGTTTAAAAGGATTGAAATTGTCATTATGTTGAGAGCTTTGGTGATGAAGAAAGCTATATGTCTAAAATATATTTACGCATATATTCACGCACACATTACTCAGATGCAAGCTGTGTGGGATAGTTGTTCACAGTGTGCCCTTTTATTACCATTCATACATTAAAATTCATGAGCCAGTAATAATGGTTATTGTGATGGAACCATTAGGCATAATTATAAAATCACAAATAGCAGATGCAGGAAATCTTAGTTTTATTGCAATGGATTGTTATCTAGTGTATAGAATGCAAAGATTACTATATTGTATCATATAATTACATGTAATCATGTGCCTACAGGGCGCATACATTATTAATATGCATTTGAATTGTTTGAGCGTTGTCAGGTTTGATTAATGGTCAGTCCCATAGATTTGCAAATATTTAAGTGAACCACTACTAAGCTGTACAATTCAGGTGCACAACAGGGTGACTGTTTATTTATTACAATTATCCAGAACATGATGGACACTAAAGAGAGTGCTGAACCCTCAGAATGAAAATATGAAGTCTTATTAAGAAATTGGCTCCATTCTGGCAGCTTCTGGTTGCTGTTTCTACAGTGAAATGGTGGTGTTTGCTTATGGTTGAAGTCATCTGTTGACATTAGAGAAATTAATATAACTAGATAGGTTAGAGATGAAATAAACTGGATGCTATGGTGTGCTTGTAACTCAATTTAACTTTCAAAATCTCAAACTGAGACAGGAACTTTATTTGCTATCACACTGTTTTGTAATCTTCACAGTTTGAAATACAGCGCTTAGTTGTTTCTACATTATTTTCCCCAAAAGTGCAGGTCAAGAAATTGCTGAACCGTAATAAAAAGGGACACAACCATCACATTGTTTTGAATGTGTTTGTGTTTTTGTTTGATCAAAGTGACTCATAACTAACTGATTCAGAACACGTATTTGCGTCATGTCTTAGGAGTCAGGACAATCTTTCATATTAGGAAAACAGAAAATGATTTATTAAAACTATACACATGCTGACTGAAGGCTACATCAGTGAGTATAAAATGACACACTATGATTTTCTTCTTTTTTTTTTTTTGGTTTGATAAAAGTGACACATAATGCCTTTAAATAAGAACACACAATGTTTTTTTTAAAAAATAGCAGCATGTTTGAGACGTCAGTAATGTGCAAGTTCTTTCATTTTTGGACAAAAGAAAATTGCACATTAAAATATATAATAACAGACAATGAGAAGTTTGCTTTGAAATAGCTTCTTCTGAAAGTTAAAATTAACTGTCTGCTTTACTATGACCCTGAAAAAAAAAAAAGTTTTTCTAAATGTGCAAATATCTGTTGTGCAGACTTTACAGAGAGCGACTGGAATATATTGAAATCCCATCATCTACTTTGTCTTGACGTTACCATTATCCTAATGCTGATTCTTTGATCTGATGGTATACAAACTTACATATATAAAACAACAAATGGCTATGAGTGGAACAACCCATGAATCCTTCAAAGGCTGTAACCATTTCTACAAGAGACCATGCAACCCATTTACCCTGAGTATAAATCTATAGCTATTCATATCTGCTCTGTGAGAGATAGCATGTCATTTGGTCTAGTCCATCATTTTGGGATTCATATACATTATTCTGTGCAGCAAATCAAGAATCATCATTAATATCAAGAGGTTTTTGTTGTCGTAATCTTAAAAGGAATATGTGTAATAGCACAGATAGTTTTTGTGATGATATAGTGTTAAAGAATTTTATCCTAAAACACAAATCCTAGAATTGCACACACAAAACGCAAAATGCCTCACATCTCTTGAGCACTGCATTCAAAATATCACAAACCCATCTCAAAAGCAAATATTTGTCTTACGTTGCAAACACCTTTGCCATAATATTATATTTTTGGATATATCATGTACACACAGTTTTTCAAAACCTAAAGCTATTCTTTCATGAGCTCACAGTAAATCACAGTAAACATGAAAGCAAGATTGAAACCAAACTTTTTGGAAATATGTCAACCATGTGTAGTTGTGTAGATGTGTGTATTTATAGGCCTATTCTAAAGCCATGATTGGTTGGTGTTAAGTAAAGCAATGAGAGTTTGCATATGTGAGGAGTTAGTGTGCCACTTCAATTGGTAATGTTTGAAAAAGGAAATCAAGATACTTCCTGTTAGATTTTTGTGTGTTACATAGAGAACTGTGTGTTGTTTTGCAAAAAGTGTTTTATGAAATTGAAAACAAAATTAATTAGTGTATGGTTTTGCAGATTTGGTGGGTGGTTCTGGTGTTTGTGTCAGGTTTCAGAAATTGTGTGACAAGTAAAAAATTTGGTGTGTAAGCAGTTGAAAAAAACTGTAATAGTGTGTGTTTCTCTCCATCATCTTCCTGGATCACTGAATATCCCTGGTAAAGGAAACATTGTCAGTCAAGTTCATCATCCCACACACCGCTCCTTTGAGCTATATTCACCTGTTTCCTTCCATTTGCACTCTGTTCAATAAATACATGTCTGTGTTTGCTAATCTCTGTCTCGGTCTGGCTACAGCAGTGTAGCTAACTTCTTTTTTCAAAATATCTGCTTGTCTGTAATTTAACTACTTTAAATTATGATCTTGTAGCTTGACAAGGTATAGTTTCAAAGAAATTTGAACGGAGACAATCACCCAGTTTCTTCAAGTACATTAGTCCACCCACTCAGAGATTGCTGGCCTTGCCACTGGTACAAGCTACCGAATGAACTAATCAATTTGCTCAAAAAAAAAAAAAAGTCTTCAACAGTTATTCAACAGACATTTTAATTCATTAACTTTTTTTTCAAGGAACTTGATCTGGCAAATGTAAAATGCATTTTTCACATAAAAATATTTTTTTTTTGAAAAAGGTGCAGCATGTTTATGTCCTTGAAAATGAATGGGAATAGTGAAAATTAACAGAAAAAAAAAATTGTGAACTGAACTTCCTGTACTGGAGTCCCCCCCAAAAACGGGCCCTGTAATTCTAAACGACTATTTCATAAATGGCACATTTGTCAACCAGCAATTTCTCTGATTTGTAACAAGATATATGCTGTGTGCTATACGGTAAGTATAGTAAGTAACAGCATTACAACATGCAAAAGCAACATGACGCAGTCCGGAACGGTGTTCTATTGTGAACATGTGTACGACAGTTAGCGGAAGCTAAATATTGCTGTTTATATAGTTTTAAATATGAATATGTTCTTACAAAAATGCACCGATTCGCTTCAGGAGGCTTTATTCACCTCCCAGAGCCATTTTATGATGGATACGCTTTGTTTGACTTCTTTTGGACTACTGAAACACCATTCACTACCATTATGAAGCTTGGAAGAGCCAGGACATTTTTTTTAAGTATAACTCTGATTGAATTCGTCCGAAAGAAGAAAGTTATATAGAAAGTCACACATATTTTTTTATTTTTGGGTTAAGCAACACTTACTCTCACAAAAGTGTGCTTTCACAGTTCAGCTTTTTAATGCATTTCTTGCAAGTATGGACACATTGGATTCACAGAGGCCTGTAAATGATTAAAATTCACATAATATTTATTACCAAACCAATATTTGCCTCAGCCCTCAGGAGATATTGCACATATGGGAGAGCTACTTTCACTTCAGGCCAAATTACACCATATGATGCACATGTCCATTACAGCTGTACTAAAATTCATCATCAGCCACAACTCTGTCATGAAATGTGTAAATTTAGCAAAGTGACCCCATTATAATTGTCAATGTAGATTCCTATCAGATGATCACAATGAGACTTGTCAAAGTCACCCTGTCAAAATGGGAGTGAGAAACCACAAATATCTTCTCCAAGCTGGATGCAGCTTGGCAGTGTTTCACAGAAAAATAAGAGGTTCAAGATGACGCCAAGCTCAATTAAAGCTCATCCTACTCCCTGCAGTTGGATGGCTCCGACAGTGTTAGCGTGGGGGCAGGAGCAACACTGGTGGCTGTGGAAGCCAGGGATCAGCTGTATGGATCACTATGTTGTATAACATCTCTTAGACTCAGCAAGCAGCCACACAATTTCCATCCCCCTTGCCATCACCTCACACCTCTGTCCTCCATTATGTGCCAGTAGGGGCTATTGTTACCTTTAGTGTTTTATAAGAATGGCTTAATCTATGTGGCACTGTATTTCAGTATCTATTGATGTTCAGTTATATTGACTCCTTTTCATATTATAAGGGAAGACAGAACTTGCTTGTGGAGAAATTTCCCCTGACCTCTTATATAACAACAAACTACTAATAATAGTGGTTTACATAGTGTGTAAACGGTGTACTGTCAGGGAAAGTTATGGCTTCCTCTTTCTGAAAATCTACTGGAAGGGGCTGCTGGAAAAGCACTCAAAGAGTATCTCTTCAAGCGTATCACGCAATATGTCTGCGTACCAACAAATCATTTCCCCACTTGGACATCACAAAGCATGAGCAGAGTGTTCTGAATATTTCTTTTGGGAAATCATGTTCCCAGAAGTTGCAGAGGGCAGAGTGCACGGGAGCTTCGAGAACTTTTGGCTTATCTGCTGGTTTGAAGCACCAGGAGGGACCGTGTGTGTCTTCAGTCCAACTGAGCGTAGCATTCTGGGGCGGCACCCAGCTGCATCCCGCAAGCAATTGAATTAGCCAACATATTTATGCCCTCACACTTTTCCTGTAGCATATCATGAAGGCAAGCGTGAAAAGGAGTGAAACCGCTATGAAAAATTTCATATGTGCTGTTTGTACCCCAAAAAACCACACACTGAGTTATTGCTTAACTGCCTATTTTAAAAGTTCGTGTGAAGGGATTCATTAAGGTATATAAAGGAATAAAATCCTTAAATTACCTGAAAAATCTAGGCTCAGAACAGCATGTTTTTTATTGGAGAAAAAATGTGTCAGACGTAAGTGGTGGGTTTCCTAAAGCACCTGTTACACATTAGCACTAAATAAGATTACATAAAAAGATAAATAAAGGCTAAAAATAAACTCAACTCTCATGCTCTTTTGTTTTCTTTGGTGCCTGTAGAGACACTTTGTGTTTTGTTAAAAAGCAAGCTTGCTGATGCACGCTGTCTCTCAAAGCTTTGAATTAATTGTATGGGCTCTTTCAGAATAAACAACATCTCTGTGAAGTAAGGGGTTTAATAAAAAGTGTTTTAAGGGATCATTTGTGAATTTCAAACACCTGTGGCCAGATTTACTAAACAAATTAGAGTGAGAGTGCAATCCCATAAAATCACAGATGGTAGTGGAAAGTTCTGCAGGTGATCTACTGACAACATGAAAATTAAGGAACACAGATGAAGCCAGATCAAATCCATAATGACCGACACAACCAAGAGCAGTGAAAATTAGCATAGGGTTGAAGATAACACAGCCACAAAATGGGTTAAGACAGACTTTTTTTGGGACATTAAGTAACCTTATGATTCATTTTCCTTACATGTCTTTAGCAGTGCAAGCTAAAAATTGCAAGTTGTTAGGGTGCAAGCTGTCAGTAAATCTGTCAGTTAATAGTTTGGGATTCTAATAACAAACACATTCTTATTTGAGAATTAGTGATTACATCTAATTATGTTACATATAATTATATCTTCATAATAATCCTTGCCATTAAATTTATGTGTTAATGTAGTAACATGTTAAAAATACTATTTAAGTCACTAGTTAAATAACCTCTGGTCTTCACCACCCAAGAAACCACAAAATTTTAGGCTCGCATGGATATTACTCCCAACTGCATATCCGACTGTATGTCTGTCTTTGTCTTGGCTGTCGCAAGAGATACTTGCTAGACCTATTCTGCCAAGACAAGTAGATCATATAGATAATCGGTGCTAACGTTCTTGGACTTTACCATGTTTTGTTGTAAACCTGTCCTCTCAGTGTGCTCTCTGAGAGCCTTTGAACCCTCCACCTCCTCCAGCTCCACTTGTCTAGATCTGATGTGAGATGTTACAGTATGTATGTATGCAGTAAGAATTACTTGTGCAGCAGCAACTGCATGTCTTACATGCTCACAACAGCATATCTTGTGTATTTTGGCTGTAGCATAAATGGGATTAAATTATGATGTAATGCTTAAATTTTGTATTAGTTTGTGTAAAATTTCCCACACTATTTGCCGAAAAGTAAGTTAACCTGCCCTGTTGTATTGTATCTTTTATTTCTCCTGGTCAGTCTCTGAAATTTCCTTTGAGTGAAAGGAAGTGGACTTACTGTGCACTTACTGACCTTTGGTGACCCTGGAAGAAGTCCTTGGGTAGTAATGGACAAAATTGGACAATTCAATGCATCAAGGTTCCATGTGTGTACAGAAAATTATGACAGCCAGACACACGTTTCAAATTTCGTGGCAGACCTGGCATCATCAATCAATGGATCTAATATTTAAATGTCCATTGTTCCACAACTGAAACTAGTAAACATGATGTGAATATACTGATTTGGTCTTGTTATGTTGTGCTATTGTCAGCAGAAAGAAATTCATAAGAAATTCAAAGAAATGACAGGCCAGAGACCTGCTATGCGGGGTTCTGGGGAGATGTCAGGATAGATCAGCCACTGAGTGCCAACCAGACTCTAACTGCTCTGCTTACGGTCACATCTAGATGATGTGATGGACAGTCATGCCAGAAAACATCAGTCAAATGATCATACTGCACTAATGATAGTGGTGAATTGATGGGAAAGGTCCCCTGGAATGTGTGAATGACAAGTTTATGAGTAATAAAATGATCTTGTTTGTAATTAGAGACAGAAAAAGAGAGTTTGTGTTTCTGATTATCACACAGTGCTTTGTCTTGATGCAAGATTCGTTCTACCTATTAGAGCCTGACATGGAAAACCAGAACCAGGTCTACATAGAGACAGCAGATACAACTTTACATAATGGACTGGATAGAGCAACACACACCATGAGATGATTGACCACAAATATGGTCATCCAAGCATCATGCCACACAGGGTTTGGAAAAATCAGTTGATTCTGTCCTTTTGGACTGTTTTGCTCACACAAACTTGTCCCCAACCAAACATATTTATGTAAGTATTCCCCAAATTCATGCAGAATAATCATAAACGTAAAGTAAAATGATATTTGTTTAATGGCGTATATCACGGTTAGTATTGCCAAATACTATCAAGTGTACACTCTTAAAAATAAAGGTGCTTCACGATACCATAGAGGAACCTTTTTTGTCTGAATGGTTCCATAAAGAACCTTTAACATCTGAAGAAACTTTCTGTTTCATAAAAGGTTCTTTGTGGCAAAAGAAGGTTCTTCAGATTATAGAAAGGTAAGAAAGAGATGTTTTTTTAAAGAGCCTTTGACTGAATGGTTCTTTGTGGAATCAAAAATGGTTCTTCTCTGTCATCACTGTGGAGAACCTTTTAAGCACCTTTATTTTTAAGAGTGTATTGGCAATCCAAATACCTTTGTTAAAGGAATAGTTCACCCAAAAATGAAATTTTTTCATCATTTACTCACCCTCATGTCGTTCCAAACCTGTATAAGTTTCTTTCTTGTGTTGAACACAAAAAAAGATATTTTGAAGAATTTTGAAGAACCAAAGAGTTGTTGGTTCCCATTGACTTCAGTCGTAGGGAAAGAAATACTATGGAAGTCAATGGGGCAACCAGCATTCTTCAAAATATCTTATTTTATGTTCAACATAAGAAAGAAACTTGTGCAGGTTTGGAACAACATGAGGGTGAGTAAATGATGACAAAATTTTCATTTAAACTATCCCTTTAAATGGATTTTTGTTTTTCAGAATTGAAGATAAAACAACTAACTAGGCATTCAAAAATATATTTGAATCATTTTGAACTTTTAACAAGCAAACTGTAAATCATTAGGCTAGTGTTTTTGTTTAGCATTAATAATAATAATAATAATAACAGAATGTTAACCACTAATAACCACTTTTGATTTAAATAAACTTACAGCAATCATCCCATAAACTTTATAATGAATGTCTCATAGCTTTGCTTTTATTTATGAGAATTAACTCCAGATGTCTCTCTGTTTCTGTCATTATTCTCTCCGCTCTTCTGTTTGAATGAGAGAAATTTATTTCACTTTTAAGATTATTTTACACAATAATTAGGCTTACAGTAAGTGTACCACTTACAGTACACCTGTGTTGATTCATCTTTTATTAGATCGCAACACACGAAAGTCCTACACAAGAGGACACAGCTACCATCCGCACAGACCATTCTCTTACCAAATAGCATGAACGCGATTGTCTCAAGAAATTAAAAAAAGGGAAAAAAACAATCCTGCATATTTATATTAATTACTTTTAACGTGTTAAACAGAATCAATCACAGAAATTACAACAGTGTATTTGTCATACAACAGAGCTAATGAAAAAACCCCCACAAAAATCAGGGTAAATAAGCCTATCACTTTAAAACATTATTTTAGTGTGTATCATTTCCAGTCAAGCTGCAATTTTGTCAAATTTCTCAAAAAGTGTGAAAATACAATTTAATGGTGTGTATTTAGGATACATTAAGTGCAAGCTGTGAAGTTAGACATGGCAAGAAGTTGGTTATTGTATTCCATTGCATGTTTCAAAATGTCATTTACACCACTATCATTAACATAACACAATACAATTAAACATAATACATGGAATGACACTGATTGGAATTTTCATTATTTTTAGGAAAAAAAAGACAATTCTCCTGATGTACATATGGCATATTCACCGCTGAACTTTGAAATTCAATGAAGTAATGAGACTGTGAAAAGTGTGTTCTGCAAAAGTGTATTTTCTAAAAGTCCACAGAACCAAAAGTGCCCACAAAAAGCAACACCCTTATATAATAAGAAAAGGCTTTTTGCACATCTTTGGCCTGCAACACAAGGCGGAATCCTAACAAACTTATCCTGGGCACAAACAAAGAAAGTACAAAGCATGTGCAATATGAACAAGAGTGCATTTTTAGATATGTTATCTCAGAATGATGATTGTATGATTCTATCTCTACAGCATATTTTTGTTGTATATTAATTATTAGCAAAATAGTAAGGTAACGTAGTCTCTTGATTACTTTATGGCCAAGACCAATGAAATATTTATGCTGATTCACGCTTGACAGAATGATTTTAATGAGGCTGATATAGGTGAAGGAATTTCATTAAACCCTCATCAGTATTACAACTACAAAATACACCAAACAGTCCTTAAACTGACAAACAACTTAATAGGAAACAGACAAATTCTTTTCAAAATCATTTATGCAAAAAACAGCTTCATTATTTTGTAAGTGACTGGTACTGGTGTCCTCAGCTGTGTTGCCCTAAGGAGTTGAACCCTTGTGACGGCTAATTAAACACTAACATGATTGATGATTTGTTATCCTTGTCAGGATACTCACAAATGTCTCTAAATACTTGTAACCTGAAGCACACCAAGCTGCCTGTGTTCTCCAAAGTAGGACAGCAAAGGCTTGTATTGGGATCCTCATAAAGCATGTAAAGAATAACCAACCACATTGTCAGAATATGATAGAAATGATTGATTTGATTTCCTTTTATAGTGTATCACAAGCAACTCAGAAAAGTCTCTCTGAAATTTCAAAACATATGCAGCATCAACAAATTAGGATAGCTGTGTTTGCTGTCCAGGTGGTTTTGTGTAAGACCACCAGGTGTGACCTAGTTATCCCTTTAGTTATTTTGATAGGCCGAAGAACAAGGATCAAAGGAACAAAATTATTTCCTCAAATAACCTCTTGCTGTTACTGCTACATTTGCATCCTCCTTTCTGCCCACTGGCAACTCCCAACATCCTGCCAAGTCTACTGCCTCAGGTCCTCCAAATGTTTTATTTCATGTAGACTCAACCTATAGGTCTAAGCTCTGAATGTATCAAGCATTAAGTTTTGTATTACTATAATTATTTGAGTTATGACAACAAATCTCTCCAAGTGTCTCCACATCAGCTGAGCAAGCTATAAAATCCTCAGACGTGATAAGAATTAGATAGGCCTACTATGAAACCGTGAAAAATATATATAGTGTTTGCACCTCATTTATTTTTAGTACACAATGTCTAAAAGTTCTAATCTGACAATAAAACACTGTCATATATGGAGAGAATTAAATAATACTAGAATGTTGATAGTTCTCTAAAAGCAATCCATTAAGTCCAGGCAAAAAAATTCACAACACAATTGTCCAGCTCAAATGTTAATACCCATATCTGTCAGAAATATTTATGCCTTCAGATATTTGCACAGTGGAGTGCACTGATGCACAGACTCTGACATCAGATTTCTGATATTAATGCATGCATGTGTGTGTGTGTGTGTGTGTGTGTGTGTGTGTGTGTGTACATGGTTTTCTATTCCAGTGGAGACTTAAACATGAATACACACTAACTCTCGTGGGGAAACAAGCTTATAAATCATACAGAAGGATTTTTTTTTTTTTTTTGGAGAATTTAAAAAAAGTAGAAAATTTTCTGTGAGGGGGAGATTTAGGTGTAGGGTTGGTGTGTACATCAGAAAGCAGCGTAATGTGTTACAGAGAGGCACACAAATGAAAATCCCAACATAGAGTACCTGACTGACATGTGTCTATACTTTCTTGCCAAAAGCAATGTAACAGATGAAATAGGAGCAGATGATCAGCAGGGAAGGGTTTTTTTTTTTTTTTGTGACTCTGACGTTATGCTAGCCTCAAGGATATCTAAAAATAAACAGTCTGAAAGTTTCCTGAGGGCAAATATCTCAGGTGTTTTATGAGGAAAGAAAAACTTGGATTTCAGTCTTTGGAACCTTAATTATAAGGAAAAGCAATTCTCTGCTTTCAAGTGATTAAAAATATGGGTCATCTGACCATGACATGAAGTGACATCTTATTATGAAATTCACTTAAAAATGTAATGTAGTGGTGTCCAGACTTTCTGGTGGAACACTTCTTTACAAAAGCTGTTTCAATATAGTTGGGTCAGCTAGGGTTCATGGTCATCTGTGGCTGCCTAGACATGATGACTCATTGTGTTTCCTAGTGGTGTGAATGTTTGTTTGTTTACAGGATCTTGTATCTCTTATGGTAAACTAATCCCTCCCTGAGCTTTCGAAATCTTTTGAATCTCCCAAAGAGATTCATTTTTATCAGCCTTGTGCACATGGGTCACAGAGTTTCTGAAGATTTGGATGTAAATCACAGGAACTGTTGTATTCCTCTGCACTTTTGGCAAGGCAGGAGACTTCAGGGATCAGAAGAATGTTACGATTTAACAAGACGAGTTCAGCTGGCTAATCAAACAACTTTCAAATTACACATGAGATGTAACAACTGTGTACCAACATTGCTGACCTGCTCAACAGGGATATTCTATGCAAACCAATGATGATTACTTATAATCATGATACAAATAGGTCTTCCATTCATTCAATATAAAAACATAGTCATCTAAAATAATGCTGAATGTCTGTAATGATGAATAATTTCAAGTCTAATTTTGTGCAGCTTGATTGTAATACATGTTGCCCCCTTTCAGATAAATTTATTAGGTTACGTTTTAATCAACGGCCTATATCACTTTTAATTCTCCAAGAATAAAGGACAATCATAATATTCATTAACAAATACAACCACAGCAATTTTCTCTATTTTCATTTTGCTAAAAGGTTTGCCTTTGCATAAAAACAGGTCTATTACTGTGCCATCTAGTGTGTTGGTCACCCATTAGAAACTGACAATGGAATAATCTCTGTAAAGGAATACATTAGCTACCTCTTCATATTTCAGTTCTCATCGACTTCAACCTAATACTGCTGGAAATAAATGAATATGTCGATACCCGGTTCACTTAAAGAGTCGATACCCCAATATCCTCTCTCGTTTGAGTCATGACATGTTCTGCTGCCTGTGTACCTTCAAGACAAACAATATATCTGCCACGAGCCACCCCCTCATACACTTTGGTTAAGCAACAATCTGAGGAAAATGATTTTTGTAACTGGATTCTGTTTCACAGCTTACTATGCTCATTGAGCATTAAAACCTCAACCTTCATTCCTGCTTATAACATCCCTGTTGAAAAAACCAGCATATGCTGGTTAGGTGTATTTTGAAGCATGGCAGCTGGTTTAAGCTGGTCCTTAGTTGGTCATGAGCTGGTTAAGCTGGTTATGAGCTGGTCCTGAGCAGGAGCTAGTTGCTTAGGCCTAGCACATGACCAGCTTAAACCAGCTCATGACCAACTAAGGGCCAGCTTAAACCAGCTCAAACCAGCTACCATGCTTTAAAACATACATATGCTGTTTTTTCAACAGGGATGGAATAACTGTACCTGAAAATTGATTTAAGAATAAGAAACAAAAAGCAGGTATGTAACACAGTTATTTTACTTCATCGTACATGTTTCTTGTTTGGAAAGGTCTAAACAAGATAATATTTTTTTATTGTATTGATATTGTTTATCCCATTGATTAGCTCATAGTCTGCTCTGTGTTTCTGCTCTTTTTTTCTTTCTTTTTTTTAAATATCATGTGTTTTAGCGAAGCTTAGGTATTTTGTAATAAGTCAGATAACAGCCTTTTTGCCTTGTAACTTTGTATTCCAATTGCAATATTATTAATATTACTGCAATAATATTATGTATATCGTTCGTTGTCTCTTATGACTGTGACTTTATTTCTCATAACTGTGACTATATTTCACACCTGTGACTGTGTCTGTCTAAATGTCACAACTGTGACTTTATATCTCACAATGTTGCTTTATTTAGGGGGCAGTCGTGGCCTAATGGATAGAGAGTTGGACTTGTAACCCGAAGGTCGTGGGTTTGAGGCTCAGGTCTGGCAGGGATTGTAGGTGGGGGGAGTGAATAACCAGCACTCTCTCCACCCTCAATACCATGACTGAGGTGAGACCCTTGAGCAAGGCACCGAACCCCCAACTGCTCCCTGGGCGCCGCAGCATTGGCTGCCCACTGCTCCGGGTGTATGTTCACTACATGTGTGCATGCACTTGGATGGGTTAAATGCAGAGCACAAATTCCGAGTATGGGTCACCATACTTGGCCACACACCACTTCCCTTTCCCTTTCCCCCTTTCTTACTTTAAAGTCAGAATGACCTTTTTTATTTGGAGGAAACTTCCATTAGGAAATAAAGTATGTTTCACTGAGAGAAAG
This sequence comes from Tor tambroides, assembly GCA_021397915.2. Taxonomy (NCBI): domain Eukaryota; kingdom Metazoa; phylum Chordata; class Actinopteri; order Cypriniformes; family Cyprinidae; genus Tor; species Tor tambroides. The sequence continues at coordinate 18,882 of JAFVLL020002324.1, read as the reverse complement.
TACAGATTTTTGGTTTGTTTGAAAGTTTTTAATCCCTTTTTATGTTTTATGAACTATTTACTGCAGCATACAAATGTTAACAAGAGATAATAATAATAATAATAATTCGTTACATTTATATAGCGCTTTTCTGGGTACTCAAAGCGCTTTACATTGTGAGGGGGATCTCCTCAACCACCACCAGATGCACTTATTATCATTATAGTCACAACCAGCTGGCAATAAAAATGTGCTAAAATGAAAGTGAGTTCATTCAGTCTTCAAATAATTAACATAAGGCTGAACTGCTTGAAATTGATGATGTGAGAAGAAATTAGAAGCTCATACATCAAGAAAATCCTCATTAATCTGTCAGTTGATTGACCTGGAGCATATGTATGACAATTTGTTACCTTTTTAAGCTATTTTTCCAATTAAATTCAGAGCCCTGTGTCTTACTACAAGATCCTGTCATCAATTTCCCAGCATTTGCTATCAAATCATGCTAGACTTTTTAGATTTGTGACCTTTTGGTCTGTTTTTGCATTTCTTTCATATATGTTATGTCACTCACTCCGCACACTATGATCATAAGCGCTACAGAGAGACTCATTAATGGACCTCTGGATCATCTCAAATGTCAGACTTCTTATAATATGAGATCATTGGCATATTGTTCCCCTTTCAGACGCCTGTGAGTCATGGCCGTGAGGAATCTTAAGGGCTTGGTTTCACATGTAGAAACCCTGGTATATCTGTGAATGTGAGAATTCAGGATCCTAATGTGAGAGCTTTTTATTGTGTTGCAACAATACAATATCTGTGGTTGAATAAATAATTGAATTAACATCTCTGATACAGAGGGTCCTGTTTTGTATTGAGGCAACCTTGTTGTATTGACACCATGTCGCTCGGCCCTCAGTGTGCTCCGTGTAATACTGTTCTTTGTGGTGATGTAGTTACTGCATATGTATGGCTGATGTCTGGATGTCAGACAGTGGGAAGACACATAACAAGGATAATCAATGCATTATGAATTTAGAGGCCTTCAGTAAAACAGTTTAACCTTATGTATGGAATAAATCGCCAGAGCATGACTAAACAGACAGGGTTATGATGAGCATAAATCCATGTATTAAAGTATTTGGTACATGGTAAAATGACAGGACAAGGTAACAAAACTTAAGTTGGAATCCATCTTTCCTTGTCTACAGAATATCAAGAGCCTCCAAAGTTGTACAGTTTAAGAAGGATCTTCAATATCTGATTACACAGCCTTTGTGTTTGTAATAACATATATGTAATAACACATATTGTAATAACATATACGGCACCAGGAGGGGGTTGGGGATACATTTACGAACCATGCCACCCCAAGTAAGTTACTGGCCAGCTGGCCCCCCTGGAAATAAATGACCCTGATGTACGTGCCCTGGTGTTGACTCTGCCCCTATAGGTAGTCTCCAGACTACTAGAGATGGTAAGATTTACCAATTAGCATCAGTGCATCGACATAAAAGTTTACGATGCGACACTTGGTTTACGATGAGTTTACGATGGACACTTGGTGCATTGTACATTGGCCACAGCATTTCTAACATATTTGCATTGAAAACTGGGCTATTTGCTTTATCTCAGTAACTGTAAAGTCGAATCAATTGTATGTTTACCTCAAACACCTAGGTCAAAATACTACTACTACTAATAATAATAATAAATTATCACATAAATAAAATTTGTGGGGAAAAAAATGATACTAGGTTACATTTTTTTAAGGTAAGTGGTTGCAAACAATTTATTTTAGCTACATTTAAATAATAATAAAAAAAAAACATAGTCAACCGAATTTGTTTATTTAAATGTAGCTAAAATAAATTGAGTGCAACCACTTCTCTTAAAAAAAAAAAAAAAAAAAAATTGCACATTCAATGAGTAATTTTTTTCAGTGTGGCCACCAAGCAAAGAGTTCAATATCATAGTAATATTTTTACTACTGGGTCAAACACATGAACATAATAAAACCATACCAACTAGTTGTTGTTATAATTACAATAAGAATGCCAAACAATAAGAATGTTTTATGGGGGCTGTTTGCACATAGGCATTCTTATTGTAATTATAACAGCAACTAGTTGGTATGGTTTTATTCTGTCAGCCAAACATAATAAAACCATACCAACTAGTTGCTGTTATAATTACAATAAGAATGCCTATGTGCAAACAGCCCCCATGTATAACATTGCAACGTAACATATTACGCATGATGATCATTTATGGAGTGTTTACGTCACTTAGTATAGTCCTCTCAATGCATGTTCCACACACACGCGCGCGCTCTTCCGCTCTCAAGCGCTCTGCAGAGGCGGCAAACTCGAGATGCGCGAGCCTCGCCGATGAACGCATCAGCAGTACGAAAAGCTGAATTTGTTTCAAATAGGATGCCTCTTGGTTACCGTTACTTTTTATGCGCATATCTCTTATTCACTCAGCGTCATGTCAGGATAATATGAACTTCCTTTATTCGTCTTCTGTCGGTGAGATTTTGACTGTATATAGTGTAGCTGTAATGTACAGTTTAACAGTCTGCAAAAGTGTTTCATTTCCCTGTTGACTTGCTTTAAATTTAGCACTGACATTAGTGACAGGCTTGAATTTGCGTTGCGACAGCGGCATCCTCAGAAATGACCAGCAAATGAAGCTTACCTACAGATTTGTTTGTGATGGACTGGGAGGCTTTTTATTTGGGCTGCTGAGCCCTGCAACTTTATTCTAGCGCTGTGAAGACACTTGTGAAGATTTGACCACAACATTAGAAGCATGAAGTGAAACTCTTCACGGAACTTCTCGTGAATGGCATGGTCCACGCTCAGGTGTGGAGAAGCTCCGAAAGAATTTCGGAGCGTGCAGTAAAAGTAACATCAGCTGAAAAGTGTTAAGCGAAGATGTTTTCTGAAGAAGCTAATTTCAGTTACACTTCAAACGGCACGGATGAGGACTTGCTACCGGCGCTAGATGACAACTGGAGCGACACTCCGGCTGAGAAACTGTCACGGACGGGACATAATGTGGTCGCCGTTATTTTGGGATCTATTCTGGTATTCGGGATCCTGAACAATTTCGTCGTGCTCGTTCTGTTTTGTAAATTCAAGACCCTGCGGACTCCAGTGAACATGCTTCTGCTCAACATCAGTGTGAGTGACATGCTCGTCTGTCTGTTCGGAACCACGCTCAGCTTCGCGGCCAGTATCCGCGGCAGGTGGCTGGTGGGGAAACACGGGTGCATGTGGTACGGCTTCGTCAACTCATGCTTTGGTGAGTAAGAATTTGAAGAAAAAAAAAAAAAAAAAAAACAAGATCTGCGTAGGTGCAGTCATTGGGAACCTATCTATCTAGCTATGTCTATTTTTAATGAGCAAAATGGTTACAGACAGTACGCGATCCGCATGATTCTGTTTAAATTAAGAATCACTTTTTATTATTAGCTATTAGCTATCATTATTTCGCTTAGCATTGAGATCATTCTCTCACGATTCTGAAAAAAAAGTTTGGTAACACTTTACTTGAAGGGGTGTGCATAAGACTGACATGACACCTTCATAATCATGATATGACACGTCATGAATATGAAGGAGGTTTTATGCATGTTTATGACAACTGTCATTAAGTGTCATTCGCACAGTTGTCATTTTTAATGCAAAGATGATATTATTTGACCTAACCCTAACCTAACCCTACCCTTACCCCTAACCCTAGCCCATAACAAAGACATCTCAAACAATGTCATCTTTGCATTAAAAATTACATAACTGAGCAAATGACACTTAATGACAGTTGTCATAGATGCATAAAAAACCTTCATATTCATGACGTCATGTCATGATTATGAAGGTGTCATGTCAGTCTTATGCACACCCCTTCAATTAAAGTGTAACCAAAAGTTTGTCAGTCAGTGCTCTAGAAAAGCTGCACATAATAAAAACTGATTTGCCTCAGTCTATTTAAAATGCAATAAACAAAATGCAAAAAGTAAAATATGTAAGTAGGAAGTGGAAATGCCATAGAAAAAAATTGATTTAAACTTTCATGATGTGTCAAATTTGTAAAACTCACACACACGCACACTCTCTCTCTCTCTCTCTCTCTCTCACACACACACACACACACACACACACACAACCAGTCAAAAGTTTTTTTTGAAAAGTAAGATTTTTTTAAGAAGTCTCTTTTGCTCACCAAGCCAGCATTTATTTGATCCAAAGCACAGCAAAAACAGTAAAAAAAGAAATATTTTTACTATTTAAAATAACTGTTTTCTATTTGAATATATTTAAAAATGTAATTTATTACTGTGATTTCAAAGCTGCATTTTTAGCATCATTCTTCTTAGAAATCATTCTAATAGGCTATTCTTATTTGCTGCTCAAAAACAGTTACTATTATGTTGAAAACAGCTGAGTAGATTTTTTTCAGGTTTCTTTAATGAACAGAAAGTTCAGAAGAACAGCATTTATCTGAAATAGAAATCTTTTTTTAACATCACTTTTAATCAATTTAAAGCATCCTTGCTAAATAAAACTATTGATTTCTATAATCCCCCCCCCCACTTGAAAAAAAAAGAAATAAAAAAAAATACTGACTCCAAACCTTTGAATGATGAATACAATGTTACAAAAGATTTTATTTTAGATAAATGCTGATCGTTGGATCTGTCCACTTAAAGAATCCTGAAAACATGTACTCAACTGTTTTAAATTTTGATAATAATAATAATATAAAAATGTTTCTTGAACAGCAATGATTTCAGAAGGATCATGTGACAATGAAGACTGAAGTTATGATGCTAAAAAATTTAGCTTTAAACATAGGAATAAATTACATTTATAATATATTCAAATAGAAATTAGTTATTTTAAATATAAAAATAATTACATTTCACAATATTACTGCTTTTGCTGTATTTTGGATCAATTAAGTGCAGGCTTGGTGAGCAGAAGAGAATTCTTTAAAAAACATTAAAAATCTTACTGTCCAAAAACTTTTGACTGGTAGTGTATATATAATAATTTGAGTGAATTGATTAAATTAATAATTCAGTTACTCACTCAAAGACAGCTGTGAGTTTTTGAACAAACTGAATGAATGACTGATTCAGTGACACATTCATGGTGACAGTCACTTGATGCTACTTTTTGAATCAAGATCACAAACTTATGATATTAGTGTATTTATTTATTTATTTATTTTTTGAGTGACACAAAATAGACTCAACAGACTTAAAATAGACTCAAATAGCTCAAATAGACTTATGGAAGCTTATTATAATAATTTTTGCATGAATATGTGCTATGTGCTTTAGAAGTGCTCATAAAAATATGCATGCCAATAAGCAAGTGGCATTCATTTTATGGTAAAGTGTTACCATAAAATGATTTACCTGAACACATTTACAAATGAGGACATCGTCAAAATGAAGTTTTGTCAGATTTAGCTCACGTCTGAGTACAAATTTGGTAAAATATGGTTATGGTAACTATCTTTCTCCTACACACTTACTGCAGCTTTATATGTAACCTCATTTGACTTTGAAAAAATATTTGACGAAATTCACGTTTGAACCACCCTCTGTAAATCATTCTATAATTGCTGAAAAGTATTTTAAAGTTTCATATGGATTAATTTGGCCATTTAAGTCATGCAGTAACTAATACATGTTGAATTATCTTCAGGGAGATCATCCCTGGAGTGCAATAAATATTCTATAAAGCATTTACTTGTAAGGTGAAAAATGTACTGCATGTTTAATTTAATCACAGTCCCTGGGAAGTTGGGAAAACAGCTGTTGAAGTGTAGTTGTGAAACACAAGACTGCAGATGGAATTAAATGTGCAGGCAACTTTGTGACATTTGTGTGCGTGCGTGTGTGTGTGTGTGTGTGTGTGTCTGTTGTGCCATAACCGATTATACCACATGCCAGTTATCAAATAATAACTTTGCCCCATGTTGCATTTTTAAGGCCTAGCCTATGTCATGAAGGTCATGAAAAACAGTATTAGGGATACATTTCTTTATAGAGCAGCAAGGATGACTGGGATATTAAGTATAGTCAAACTGTGAAAAAAAAGCTTGACTGTTTAATTCTTGCATTGCATCCTCATTAAGAACATTAATTAGAAAATCCAGCAGTTGTCCTACGCTCTTATATTGTGAAAGCATGCTCATTTGTATGTGTGTGAGACCAGGTTGGAGAGCTGCATACAGTGTATCCATGTTAATCTCAAATTGAGCTTATTTCTTGTCTTCACTCGAGCATGTTGGTCTAAATCCTTATGAGCAGAGTATCCTCTTAAGCGCAGATAAACATGATTAAACAGCTTTGAAGATAAGAACATGCTGTCCTGTTAGAAGAGAGGCCTGAGGAGTGATTTGGGAACATTAGGGAATTGATTGCATAACTCACCTCTTCCCACGTAAAGCCGGGGCTGAGGAACTTCAGATCTGAGGCCAAGAAGAAGCTCAGGATCGGCCCTCGTGACAAAAGCACTTTCAGAGAATATGTGAATCCATCTTTTAATTAGAAATTATCATCAGATGATTGATGCTGAGAGAACATTTCTTCTCCAGAATTATAATAATGACAATTAAAGTCACTCCTCTTCAATAGATGATATTACGTATTATCCTGACACCCACCTGGTTTCCATTTCTGATCAATCTCCCCAATTAGTAACTGTAATGTGGCAGAGTATCAATTCTGATTTTCAAAACATTGTAATTACTTCATCCTTCTCTCATTAAGAATGAGAAATGTGTCAAAATCTGTCCAGACCACGTTATTTCTGAGCACAGAAGGAAGTTATTTTCTGTTATTCACTCTTTCCGATTCATTACTATTGGTGAATAACAAAAAGAAATGGAAAAACACTATGTTCTACAAACAGTTTATTTTTGATTGTGATAAACTAAGATAATATAACAAATATCAATTTGCTGTTTTGTACACTTAAAATAACTGGTAGCATATACAAAATATATCAGTCTCTATTTATATATCAAACATTTCTCTGGCAAGGTCCCTGCTGACAGAATAACTAGTGCTGTCAAATGATTAATCGCTATTAATCGCATCCAAAATAAAAGTTTTGTTTACATAGCCTAATATATGTGTGCGTACTGTGCATATATATTACATATATATAAATAGACACACATAGAAACATATATGTTTATATATTAAATATATTTATATATACATTAAATTACATAAATATAAATATATACATGTAAATACATGTAAATATTTTCTAAATATATGCTATATGTGTGTGTGTTTATATATACATAATAAATACACAGCACACACATATATTATTTAAACAAAAATTAAATATATATATATATATATATATATATATATATTGGATGTGATTAATCATTTGACAGCACTAATAATAACATAACTCAAGCTTTAGCTACTGTATCTATGTATTTTAGCTGAAAATGATCTTTAATTTATAAGATATTGTTATTAAGATATGTAAGATATTAAGTTTTACACTCCAAATGCTTTGTTGCTTCAGTTTAAAAAAGCTGATTTATGAAACAACAGGCCATGGAGAACAATATATACTAAGATGCCCAAATATATTTTATTCCATAATTTCTAATATTCCTCAAAAGACTAATAGCATGCTCACCCTGTTGCACAGGTAACTAGTATTGAGTATTGGAGCCTGACAGATCAAATATAAATGCCATTCAGTGTTGTGAGATTTATGAGATTGATTTTACATTAACGAATCATTAGAACATGCATTTAATGTGCTGCTTTAGTCACACAGGTTGCATTCTGCTTAACATGGATCCTATACTGCTCCCTACACACTCAGCAGAGAGGATATATGCAAGAGTTATCTTCATTAGACAGAATTCAGAAACATAGCACAAGAAAGCTTTTCAAACAAAACATTTCACACTATATATACAGTATATATTTAAAGTACATCTACTATGCACTAATAATTTGTCCATTTGTACACAGTTTGACTTAAGAGTCCAAATACTTTTGGGGCCCACTGTAATTGTATATAAAACATCATGTATATTTATAGAAAATACATACAGCGGTTGGAGAAAATAATATGAACATCCATTATGAGGGGACTTGTGTAGGCTACAGTGAAAAAATAAATAAATAGAAAAACAAATGTTGCGATTTTTAAAATCTTTTCGCTGTCTATAGTCTCTGCATTAAAATCAGTGTAGTATAAGTTGTGTTTAGTATAAGCCATGAGTGAAATGGGTGACTTGTCAGACTTCCAAAAAGGGTAAATCATGGGAGCCCATTTAGAAAATGGGTGAATGATAGGGACCCTTAAACTCTTAAAGTAGAAGGACTGTGTTCAAACAACTCAGAAGAGCCTGTCCTCCAACAAAAAACGACCCTATAGGTCGTTTGTGCAAGCGCCTTATTACGACCTATATTTACGTTTTAAAGTTAAGCGCCCTCTAGCGCGCATAAAAATAATGACAGTGTCGTGTTGCCTCTGTCGTCATGAAATGATGTATGACTGTCATAACCAATCAAAATGCGTGTTTATTTAAATGCAATGTGTGGACTTTTTACACCGATCTCACGGTAATTCGTACATATTTTACTAGGTGGCTAATTCGTACACATGACCACACCTAACCCTACCCCTAAACCTACCCCTTACAGGGGTCATGCAAAATCATGATTTTTAGTGCACATTTTACAAGCGTGCGCATTCTCTGGGATCGAACCCATGATCGCATGATCACATGATTACATATCGTCGTATAACACAATGCTCTACCAACTGAGCTACACGAAATCCAAATTATGTCCTGTTGCCAATAGGGGCACAATTGTAGTATACGCTCTGATGGGTCATATTTCAGGGATTTCAGGTTGACTAAGAACTACTCCTGCAAACTGACCTTGAAGACTCCACAAAAACCAACCACAGAGAGCTTCACAAAGCCAACTTCTATGAAACTGCAATTATTAAAACTTCACTCACAGACAACTATGCTAAAATGCACAAAAAATGGGGTCATGAACATAAAACCTGGACAGATGGAGCACAAAAATGAACTTCAACCTGGCCAGCTCAATATCTGACTTCAATATTATCAAACCGCTATTGTTCTGATGTTCATTCCACTGGAGAAATTCAAAAGATGTGTGAATCTATTATAAGAAGTTTGAAAATGCTTGTATTAAAGCCAAATGGTGATAAAACACCTTATTACAGGGTACTCGCATATTTTCCCAGGTGTTCCCATTATTTTGCTCAACCCCTGTACATTGTATATATTATGTAATGCCTAGGAGGTCACCATTTGGATCATGGGTTGTGTCCCAAGGAACATTTGTATTATACATGGTTTTGCGTATTGTTTTATAGTGTACACTGTTTTATGCATACATATGCATACTATTTCCTCAATCAGATTATGTGTAAGTATAAACTCGTGAATTATTTGCATTGGTCAAGCCACTTTTGAGAGGTGTGACCTTAGCAGAAGTTGCAGGAATAGTTCACCCAAAAATGAGCCCTCACCCTCAGGCCACCCAAGATTTAGATGAGTTTTTTTTTTTTTAATTGGAACATTATTGGAGAAATTAGGCATAACATCACTTGCTCACCACCAATGGATCCATTGCAGTGAATGGGTGCCGTCAGGATGAGAGTTCAAAGAGCTGATAAAAACATCTCAATAATCCACAAGTAATTCACATGACTCAATCTATCAATTAACATCTTGTGAAACAAAAAGCTGTATGTTTATATGAAACATATGCATCATTAAGGCAGTTTAATTTTAAAACTTTAACTTTAGGCCATCATACCCCTCAGAATGAACATATGAATGTTCTTTGGAATTTGGTGTATTTGGAATCTCACTTCTCACTTCTCAGAGCACTATAGGGCTAATTGGAATGCACCCATGATTACCATAAGAGTATAGCTCAGCGAACAAGCAAGTGACCAGTTAATTATGTACACCTCTGAACCTGTGTTAATGCCAGTATCTAATCAGCTAATCGTATAGCTTCAGCTTAAGGTATTAAAGCATTCAGGTTTGGGTTGCATCTCAATTTAACTACTTGTACTATGCAATAAGCTATGAAGTTTTTTTTTTTTTTGTGATGGTGAACTACATACTTTTGAGCACTCCTTTTTTAAACCGTCATTCATCCCATCACAGTTAACATCATGACCTCCACATTCCCCATTCATTATTCCCCATTTCATTCATGCTACGCTACAATGGTTTGTGCCATGGTGAGGCACGAAGCAACATCAGCACGTCACTGAAAATCAAACAGTTGGGGAGCTTTCATGCGCAGAGCTCTGCTGGTGTTTTTGCATAATGATGTATGAAATAATGCATACTTAATACACATCAAACCTGCAGTATTCCTTTCTGGATCTTTATAATGTGTTAAGTTCACAAAACATTGCAGATTAAATATAAAGGATAGCAGACAATTTAAAAAAAAAAAATCAATTCTAGTGATTCATATAACTTAAAAGTATAGATTTAGGGAATATATAGTAAATATAAAGGTAACTAAGATTGAGGAACTCAGATCAATACTCATTCTCAAGCTATTGAACAAAAAAAAATCTCATATTTCAGTAATATAATACTTTGCGAAATAAATGAGCACAGCAACTGGTATTTATATTCTTACTTCATAATATTTCTGTTAGAGATTTCCCAATTTTTTTAATCCATGGTACCGACACTTTCCTTGTAGTGGCTGTTAAGGACACAGAAGAGCACCCAAGCAGAACACTATTCAGAGTAGCTGATGAATATAAAAGCATCCAGTTATGATGAAACTGTTTATTAATCACTTAGAGCAGTATTTTTTGTCCCCTGTGAAGGGAGCAGCCAGTTGTTTGCTACTTAATGAACTCATCCGTGTCTTCATTATGTATCTTTACAATGGAAATAAAGTCCTCTGTAGTGCAAGCGGCTGAATAAAATTTTATGTTCAGGCACAATGTTTATTTTTTTCCCCCTCTTTGGACTATGATTTGGGACACACTAATTCTAAACTAACATACTCGCATACAGCAGTAAGAAATCAAATTGCTGTGAGTGTAAGAAGCATGGGTAATTGCTTACAATAAGTTTTATAAAAAGTTTTCTTTTCTTTTTTTTTTTTTTGGCAGCGAGCATTGTAGCCAGTGTTAAATATGCCAGAGTCTTTTTCAGGCCAAGCTCAAATACTGTTGTGAATGCTCTCATCATAACCAACAAAATGTAGACACTATGTAAATATGAGATTCATTATGTTGGATAGATGGTTTCAGTCATTATAATGCAAGTTTTTGTGAAAGAGCAGACCTTGTGCTGGACTATAGTAATTGCCAACTACAGGGATTATAAAGGGAGCGTTCTTAGATAATAGAGATGTGTATAAGATAATCAATGAATACTAGTTGTTTTTATGCTAATAAAAGTAAAACGCTAATGCTAAATAAAATGCTAATAACCTAGTGGTGCACAGAGCTGGGTAGATTACTTACAAATTGTAATCCGTTACTGATTCCAGATTACATAACAAAAATTGTAGTTAGTAACGTTATCCATTACATTACACATTTTAGGTAATATAATCAGATTACTTTTAGATTACTTTTGACTTAACTCGTTTATCACATTGATTTAAACAGGATAATCTTGTACCATAATGATGTAAAAAAAAAAACATAAAATTAAAATAAATAATTTAAAAATAACAATCAAAATAATTCACTTACTAAAAAAGAAGAAATATTTTATGTTTAACCTGAAATGATTTTTGTAAATCCATTGGTCAGATGTTGTGTTGCACCTGACTAATGACTGATCTCTGTGTGAATGTCAACAAAACTGGACTTTCTGAGCGTGTATAAGCGGTAGACTATTTTAGAAAGGAACATTTAAAAGATAAAAAAGAGGAATTAGAGAGAATCAATAAATTCTGAATAATTTATTGCTATTGTATGAATAATATGTAATCATGTAATCAATAAAAAAGTAACTGCAGTCTGATTAGATCTGAGAAACTGTTAATGAAAAAATAAGTCTGGTTGAGGGGGGTCTATACCAAACACATGCATGGCTTGGAGCAATGAGAAAAATCTTTCATCTTCATCTCAGTTCTATAAAATCAGAGTCATTGATCGCTGTGGAATTATTTTATAAGATTTCAGAGAGACATTGCTCTCCAAGGCAAAACCAAAACTAATTGGATAGTAAATCAAGATGTTTGCGCAATTGTAGCTAGAGATGTTATATTTTCCATTGTTTCAGAAATATGCATGTGGTTTTAGCAGTTATTTAAATCAGACTAAAATCAACATTTTTTAGTTTGAAAATAAAAAAGCCCCCTAGGTGCTGCTAGCTGTAATGAGCATGACCTAATCAAGAAGACATTTTAGAGCCTCTTTTTAGTTTTTAGTTCTTGTTCCTTGTGAAGGAAATATTATTTAAAATTTTATGAATAGGTAGACAGGATAAGCCTTTATTTACTATTAAGCACCTTTTTTAAGGGCACATATTGGTGGTCAGATGAGGTCCTCTGCACAATGTTATACAATCCCACTTATTTTGCAGTGCTTCAACAGCTTCTTAGTTTAGAACCCCTACAACTGATATGCAAATGCTGAAGTAGCTGTTCCATACACACATCAAAGTGTATCTGTTGAATCTGATGCTATTATCCCCTTGTAGCTGGCTTTGTGTAGGCTGTGTGTAAGTATGTTGAAAATCCCAAAGGGCTAAAGAAAAGCCAGTAATAGTAGTGAGAATATAAACATTAAGAAAATGAACACGTATTATAAATTTTCTCATGCATTTCTCTGGGAGGCTTTCCCATGGAGTTTACAAACATTTGTAACATAATGTTAACATAAAGTTTCTTCCTAATCTGATTGACTGAGCAGTATTCCAAACGTGTTGATATTTAGTTCAGTAGGACTAGGACTTTTCATTGTTTGTATCATTCTGCTTTTCAAAGTTTAGATGTTCCATATACAGTAAGTTGTCATTGAATCATTCACTAACCCCTCAAAAAACACTAATTCATTCATGAATTAAAAACAACTGTGTAGTCTGGAGACACACAATGGTTGATTCTGCTTTGACGTGGTTTGGAACTACTGTAGAATATCAGAGACTGAATCAGACAAATTTAAGATGCGATTAGAACAGTCAGAAATATGAGAGATGCACCACTCAAGGAAACAGAACAACTGCCATAAATCTGTCCATCCTAGCTGCAACTAGTTTGGAGCAAGCAAACTAACTGACTCTTTCACAGAACAGCTTGCAACATTGAGACAAAAGAACATTTATTAATAAGTCCAACACAGGAAGGAGATCACAAATTTGGGCAAGCAATCAAGAATGATGGTCAAAGAGAGTGGCCAATCACATGTAAACCTGTGATAGAAACGAGTTGCCAGACTCTCTAGTGGTCTCTCCCCACAATCAAGACAAAGACCAGACTAAAATTCCTTTACCCAAAGAACACCTCTTGTTCTACGCGGAACTCAAGGAAGACTGTGCTTCCATATGCACCTAAAATCATCTTAAAAGACTTTCATTTCATTTTAATGAAATCTATCTTTGGTGCATAACTCCATATCATGTTGTAACCCACACAATTGACTATCATGTTAATTACATATTAGGTATGTCTTTTTAATCATTATTGAATAGCTGAAGGATTCATATGCGTGTTTGGTATGTATGAGTTTGAAAAATCATGCTTTAAATGTTTCTTCTTTGTCAAATGTATCATAGTCTTGTTATGTAAATCATGTCCAAAGTATAATTTGCAAGAGCCTGTAAAGTTCGGACACGTGACTGACCAGATAACATGTTGATTTATTGATTGGGTGGAGAAACAGAGCAACACCCCAAGCCAGGACAGTATCTAATTGGTCAAGACAAGCATTAGGAGGTGTCTGAAAGCCTAAAAACTCAGGACACCATCAAACTCTCTGCTCTCTCTTCTCTTTTTGCTCTTCTCTTTTGCCACCGCGTTTTGACGCTGCTCTTTGAGCGTGCTCTGGCCTACGTGCCAGCTGCTACCACGATGAGAAGAAAAACCACCTAGTCTCTTTACATCCTTTTATTCTTTTATTTTAGTTTCATTTCTTTCCGTTGAGTTTCGTGTTCTAATGTAAGTTTGCTGCAAAGTTCAGCTCCGACTGCACTCGCTTCAAATTTCACTTCAAGGACAACTGAACTTCCAACCAATCAGCAACCTGGGGAAACCCCCTTTCTGCAAAGAAAACAAAAAAAGGGAATCCCTTAACACAAAGGCAACGCAAGTAAAACAACTCCAGATTTTTGCTGAGCTGGCGCATTTAATATAAATTTTAGCCTCATTGAGAAACTCAATGCGAGGGTTAAATAAGTGATTGATGGTTGTTCAGGTCTAGGCAATTGCACATATTGCTGTAAACTTGGGATTTCACATTTTCATTCTCTTAACTCATCCTTTCCTCACTTTCTCTCTTTCTGCAATGTGTGAATGCTTGTGTTCATGTGTTAGTTTAGTTTATGTCTTAGGTTTATATAAATAAAATCTTATTTATATTGAAAAGAGAAGTATCTTGTGTTTTGTGCTCACAAGTTAATGTCTTAATCTGTCGATCTTGTTACTGTGCTATTAAATAGTGTTTTCACTATATTTTGGATTTTAATATCCAGTGCAGAATTGATTGTTATACGGCTCCTTCAGTGAATCGCTGCCGCCTCAGTGATCAGCCGTGAAACAGTGATTCTGTCCAAATTCCCTATAAAATCACAAATGATTCCCTTTGAGCTAAATTAAAATATTTCTTTAAATGAAATATATATTACGTATTTTACGTTACACTACTTATTGACAGAGTAAAAATAGATACCTTGTTTACTGAACTGTAGTAAAAAGCAATAGCGCACAAAAAAATACGTAGAAATTTATTACCAGGAATAGTACTTCCCCACAATAAGTATCAAGAATACTGTAAGTATTTAAAAGGTACGTTGTAAGTAAATTAACAATGTGCATTACATTTCCATGTTAACTGCACCAAAATATCCCTATTCATTTTTCAGCAAAATCACAAAATGTGTCATTTGGCAGTCTTTTGACAGATTTTTGGGCTTTTGTGAAAACTACGACTTCTGTGTCCCTGCTCACCCATATTCTAATTGAGCCCAGTGCATTATGAGTGTTCAAGGTTTATTACCATTTTCGCCACAGCAAAACTTTTTTAAAATGTTTCTACTGCAGAGACAGACAACTTTTATTAAAAGTGTCTCATTGGTTTGCCATAAGTACTACACCAGAGCCGAGCAGAAGGTAAGCTGCGGTGTCTGACTCTACTAAACAACATGCTCAAGATATGAAAATTACCGTAACCCCCTGCTGTGTGTTTTTGCAGTGCAAATATGTTCGGCTCTACTCATGTGTGCTGTTTCTTGCATACACAGTGACAAATGCCACAGCCTAAGATTCTCTCAACAGACTCAAAGATTAGCAGATTTACAAAGATCTTTATTAACACAGGCTGAATGAAGGTCTTACAGGTTTGGAACGACATGAGGGTGAGTAATTAATGACAGAATTTTCATTTTTGGGTGAACTATCCCTTAAAGGGGAGAAAACAAAGGAACAGTCTGTGTGCCCTTCATATTTTGGTGAATATCTGTTGAATTAATGTTCATAATGAATTTTCATATCTAAAATTTGGAGACAAATCTGTTTTGGTGTGATATGAATGAACTTATTTGTATACAAATGTTTGAAATGGATGTTTCATCAACCAGTTTTAAAATTCCCACATTTGCCCTTTGAACAACTTCAGAGAATGAGTCTTGCTTAAAGGCATTTTCATTAATATGTAATAGCAAAAAAAGGGTTGTGGAAGGACTCCCACTTAATGCTGTGTTTCTTGAAATAGCTGTACCTGGGAGTCATTTATCATTTTTGTTTTGAAAATCATAACATTGCTTTGACATTAAGTGCTTCCCTTGGGAACCAATGGGAATAATAAGGCCCATTTTTATTCCCTGTAATTATTCCCTCAAATTGACAATTTATGTTTTTGTCAGGCAATGAATGAATGGAAATAAATTTAGACAAACAGACATTTAAACTAAATCACTTGTATTGCCAGGTTGGTGCTGGTTTACTAACATTTATTATCCTTTCAAGGTCAAGAGTTAATTGATGTGGATTGAGTTTTCACTTTAGGGTCCAGGAATGAATGAATGAATGAATGAACGAACGAACGAACAAACAAACAAACGAATGAGCGAACAAATTAACGTATGTAGCATTTATTATAGCGACATCACAGTTTCATTTGACTTTGTATTTTTAACATTAAGAAATAAAGACAAGCATTAAGGAAAAAAGGGCATAAATGTTTATAAAAAATATAACTAATAAACATTCATCTTTCCTTTCTTGCACTGTAAAACTTTGAAATGTAGTCTTTTGATGTATCTTTTTAGGACGTTTCTCCTCATCACTGTAATTTGTAGGGGATTATTATTAGGGGCCAAGCACTGTAGGTGCTTAGGCACCTATTGTAATCGTTAGTGTTCTTATTCTTCTTTTTCTTCTTCTTCCACCCCGAAGTCTATGGCAGCCCATAGAACCGCTTGCGGGAAAGTTGTGAAATTTGGCACACTAATAGAGGACAGTCTCAACATTAACCATAGCAAATTTGATGTCTCAAACTCTCTAGCGCCACCACTCGTCCAAAGTTGCACTCATGTTTATGCTAATAACTTTTGAAAATTCTTTTTTCTTCTGAATCCTTGGCTCATGCTGAGTCGAATGAAATCCAAAATTCAAAAATCGTAAGGTTTAGTTTTTTCGCTATTTTCAATTGTTCGAAAAACCTACTTTTTCGAACTCGTCCTAGGCCGTTGCGCCAATTTTCACCAAAATTGAACCAGATCATCTTCAGACCATGCTGGCAAAAAGTTATGGAATTCAAGTTGATTCGTCAAACTGTTCTCGAATAACACGCAAATTAATTGTACGAAAAGCACTCAAAAATGGATCTGAGGTCATATCTCCGCAACGGTTTGGTGTATTGAGACCAAACTTGGTGTGTGTTATAACAAGCATGACCTGAGGCTACCTGCAGTGTTTTGGCGCTGTGCCCCCTAGGGGTCAGGAGATATGAAAAATGCATATTTTTGCTTATAACTTGTGAATGGTTTTGCCATTCAGAAACTGGTCTCATTAGATTCGGTGCATCATGCCGAGTCCAACCATATCCAATTTTCCCATATCAGCCTTTTTGGGCGTCGGCCATGTTGAATTTAGTCAAAAATGCTGTATTTAATGAACGCATTGACGTATCATGCCCTGATGGTACTCAAAAATTTTTATGACAGCGCCACCTTGTGGTCAAAGGTTATAATGAAATTTCTAAAAATGCTAATAACTTTTGTTTACATTAGCCTATTGTAATCAAACTCATGTTGATAGATTCCTTGGGTCATGCCGAGAACATCGATACCAATTTTGCCATAATTGGCTGAACTTCCTGTCCGCCATTTTGATTCATGTTGAAAACCTACTTTTTCGAACTCCTCCTAGACCGTTAGTCCGATTTTCACCAAATTTGACTCGGATCATCTTCAGACCATGCTGGCAAAAAGTTATGGATTTCGTGTCGATATACGAAACTGTTTTCGTTTAGCCCATCAACAAATTTGTTGGAAAGCTGCAAAACTGCATCTGAGGCTGTATCTCAGCGAAACTTTGATATATTCACACCAAACTTTGTATGTGACATTGTCACCTCACACTGACCACGCCACGTCAATTTGGTGACAGCACCACCTATTGGTCAAGAGCAATAAACCATTCATTAATTATTATTAATGAAATTTCCATAAATGCTAATAACTTTTGATTGCATTAGCCTATTGTAATGAAACTGGTCTCAAATTATTCCTTGGGTCATGCCGACAACATGGATACCAATTATGTCATAGAAAGCCAAACTTCCTGTCCGCCATTTTGATTTATGTTGAAAACCTACATTTTCGATCTCCTCCTCAACCGTTTGCCCGATTTTCACCAAAATCGAATCAGATCATCTGCAGACCATGGTGGCAAAAAGTTATGGATTTCGTGTCGATAGACAAAACAGTTTTCGTACAGCGCCACTACAAATTTTAGGCATGGTGCCAAAATGACTCTGAGGCTATATCTCTGCAAAGCTTTGACATAATGACAACAAACTTTGTGTGTGCCATTGTCACCTCACACAGAACACACTAATATGATTTGATTACAGCGCCACCTGGTGGTCAAAAGTAATAAGCCATTTAATCATATTACTAGAGGTTGTGTTTATGATTTTTCAGCCATTTCAATTGAAATCATCCTAAAATGGCTTCAATTACTCATTGTTGCTTTTGGTCTGATGCTCCATGCCATGCTTAGCTCCTCATTTTGCCGTTGGAGTGCTTGGCCCCGTCATTGCTGCTTGCAGCTATATTTATTATTATTATTATTATTATTATTTAACTTTTGAATATTTTCTCTAAAACTTTAAAAATGATTTTGGAAAAACATTTATTGGGAACACTGAATTAAAATTAATAGCTGCCTTTATATTTTAATCCCTCATTAGGGTGTCATTGGATTTGGGGGTCTTTAGCATTGAAATGTTTGAAAATATCTGAATGAATCAATGTTATTAGGGGCCAAGCACCGTAGGTGCTTAGGCACCTATTGTAATCGTTAGTGTTCTTTTTCTTCTTCTTCTTCCACCCCGAAGTCTATGGCAGCCCATAGAACCGCTTGCGGGAAAGTTGTGAAATTTGGCACACTAATAGAGGACAGTCTCA
>JAFVLL020002323.1:0-18326 GCA_021397915.2 Tor tambroides | reverse complement strand
TCAGCCACTGCGTCTTCAGCGGTTCTGATTTAGGAACATCAAAACGACTGCTGTGTTCGTTATTACACCCAAGAACAGAACACCACGATCGCTTAAATGCCATTCTGCTCCATTGTATCAACAATGGCAGACTATGATGACAGCTCGCTCAGGGCGGGTCTGTGTTGAAACCCTCCTGTCAATCAACAATCGCGGGAGGGGCCTCCGATCTTGTGACGTCACAAGACGAACAGCTCGATTTGAGACAGGGGAAACATATTAGGAGATTAAAAAAAAAAACACTGGATGAATTTTTATCATTATAGGATGGTTGTGTACAGGCACTGCCAACACACATTTCAGTACAATCAACTTGTAAAAGTGGATATAGCATTATATGACCCCTTTAACAAACGCAAAAGTAATATATATAAGAACGCATTCGCTGATGCAGCTGTGCTATTTTAACTTCCTTATGCGGATTTGAGCTGTTTTGTCGAACCGTAGTTGCACAGGGATTCACACCAGAGCTCTTCATCACCTAAGTGCAATGCCGTATCACGTGAGCTACCGAGTAAACCTACTGGATTAGAAAACTCATGCATATGATGCAGTATATGTGACGATAATGGTCAAAAGTATCAGTTTTCAAATCATGCAGGATGTTAAAATTGTTTTTAAGTCATTACGTAACATTCTGCAAGTAATTGTGTGAAAATTAGCCTTTACTAATCAAAACTCTGTACATGTAAATCATACTTTGTGTGAAAAGGAATAAAAGTTGTTAGAATTTTACTGCCTCTAGTGCTGATTTCAACTGGAAACTGCAGTGAATGTACATATAGGTATGTTTTTTCAGTTTTGAAGAAATGTATGTAGAGGCACATATTTCCAATGAGCCTAGGTTGCATTGTCATTTTTTGTTTTTAATTTAAGAAAGATAAACATGTATAGTGATAAAACCAAAATATTAAATATCACGGATGTATAAAGATTGTTAAAGGCAACAGATTTTACTAACAGACCTACTAATCTCTCTGTAAAAGTGACCCATTGATGCTGCCATCTTTCAGAAGTCATTTAATGTATTTTGTCAAAAGAATTTACATAAAGTCCTAAGAAAATGTCTTGCTTTGTTTTGTTTTCTAGAAAGACTTTTGATAATAGTAAAATGTATATTGGGATCAAAGTGACGCGGTGCAAGTAATGTAATGCTAGAATAAAGATAAATAATGACTGAATAAAACCAAAAGAATATTGATAAAATAAAAAACAAAACAAAACATGATATACTGTCAAACCACCAGAACCTTAAAAACTGTGATGAAGATTTTGGTCACCTACAGTCAAACCAAAATTTATTCAGATACCTTCAACATTTCTCACATTATCACAGTTTATTTGCTATAGTTTAGAAAATGGTAATAAAATATGACAAGAACTCAAGAGTTAAACTGTGTCAGAACAAATTCAACTTGATAATGTCAGATCATTTTGATAGAAAGGTATGTATCAAAACATGGTCAGGTCAAAGTGTCAAATCAAATTTTTGGTCCCAAAGTTTTATCAGTTTTACTGGTAGTCCACTTTAAGAAGAAATTTTGGGTATAATATGTCCCATTTTACTTTATTTTGCTGTCCTCACTTACATAAATGAACTAGAGTGTCCTGCACCCACTAGTAAAAAAATATAAAAAATTATATCTATATTATAATTTTTTTGTTATGCTGGTTGAAAATCTCTTCACATCCCGATAGCAATTAGGGATGCACCGATATAAAAAAAAAATTGGCCGATAACCGATAATTATTTATATTTGAAAGCCGATAGCCGATATGTTGGACGATAAATCTAAATCCTAATTTTTTATATAATTACTGATTACAAAAATAGTCTCACTATTAAACAAAGCCATTAAACACTAAAGCATATATCAAACATAAAGCAGCCTTACAAATAAATAAAATAATGGCTAAATAATGCAAACAAGTCACTGGACAACATTACTTACATGTGTAACTTGCATGTGTAAAAAAATAAAAAATCATGTGCCATGGATAAATCAAACAAAATAGCCTCTGCACCGACAATAATGAAATTATTTTAAATAAATTATTTTTATTATTAATAATATATCAGTGATTTTGAAAAATAAATATTTTAAATTAATACCACTGTTTCAAATAGCAGCATTGCTGTTTGAACTGCGTGTGCTGTTGCTGAAGAGCTGAATGAACACCGATAAACTGAAGTGCTTTGCAAAAAAAACTGAGTTTAATAAAACTGAGTTTTATTAAACTCAAGGAAACACATAATATTTGAGATTAAAGACACAAATGCACAAGTGTAATGTTATTATTACTAACATAGCAGACTCATCAAAAATTACATTGGCATCATCTATTAAAGAGAAAATAATCATTTCATCCGATGTTTAAATGAATAAAGTAGCCTTGACAGCCTTACTTACTGGAGTTCTACAACTATTGACTTTGTTCTCTCTCACCGTGTGTGTAGGTGATGCAAAAGAGGAAAGCAGGCATTTGGACCAAAGCACTGTGAGGCAAGGGAGGGGGAGACTCAAATTGTTTCTAAACTTAAAACGCATTTTTGCCCCGTTTGCGTTTGTGTTGTTTTACTACTTACACAATTATCTAAAGTATATAACATTGTTATTTACAATACACAGCATGGTTTTTAATCATATTTTTAGGGGGGACAACCCTCAGATAGGGAGGGGGGGTCTTTTTTTTCCCGTCATGAAAGTTGCAGATATGCATGTGTTTTTATGTTTTGCCAGTTTAAGCATTCAAATGATTTTTAACCATTCAAGCACAAGAAATCAGAAAGAGAACTAAATTTGGTACTGGAGTGCTGGTTTCTGTGCGCACATGCACCCAAAGCGCACACACAGAGAGTCGCGTCTCAGACAGCGCGCCATTACAGAACTGACTTCATTTTTCATCTTATCTCGCTTTTGAAGGCCAAATACACACAAAATTAAGTCAAAATGCCCATTTTGGTGAGTATCCTCATAAGCACAGTCTTGACTAAGTTAAAATAAAAACTTTTAAAAGAACATAAACTGAAAAAAATCTGATGTGTGTGTGTGTGTCAGAGCCGTAAATTTGGTCTGAGAGTGAGGGCAGTTTGATATCTTCGTCATTAATGTTAATTAAAGAACAAAAGAAAAATTACTTCCAACATGCAGCATAGCTTTCATTTTGTGTCAAAATGACGGAAGGCAGAGTGCTGAAAGAAATTAAATGAAAGGGATGTCCCGAGCCGATCTCAAGGTTTGGGATCGGCCGAACAAGCATTTTTTTTTAACTGATTGGTATCGGCTCTCCTAAGCTCGATCCTTACTTTATGTCAGCTGTCATGCTGGTGACGTGCAGTAGGTGGCAGTATTTGCCTTCCAGTAGATTTGCCAAATGCCATTAAAAGGAAAAGAAGATGCTCAAACGTGCCTGTTCAACCGCCATTAAAACCAAAAGAAGAAGAATGCGTGCATGATGCACGAAAACCAGTGCGATCTGTTTTACTGTGTCACACACATTTGAGCTTCCATGTTCAATGTATTTGATGCGGTACCAACACAGTTTTAAGAATCAAGTGTATGTAAACTTTTGAACGGGTCATTTTTATAAGTTCAACTATTAATTTCTCTTGCGGAAAATGTATTTTATGTGAAATATCTCATTCAGGTCAGTACTAAATAAAAAATAACATGCATTTTGTATGATCCCTCTTATTTTGGTAAAATAATTAACATTTTACAGATTCTGCAAGGTGTATGAACACTTTTGACTTCAACTGTATGTACACACACATACAGTACATACATATATTACTTTTACTCTTTTCAAAACTCTGTATACATTTTAATGAACTTTAATGTCCTTGAATTGTGCATCAAACACTAGGAATATAATACAAGTGTGGGATCGGGACTCCGTATCAGCAGATACTCAATATTTAGTTTCAGTGGCTTTTTCTTTTCAGAGGGACATTCTAAAACGCTTAATGTGGCTCAATGCATTTAAAAGATCAAACTCAGTAAACACATTATTCATAAAGCATACTATGTATAGTCAAGCAGATGAGTCCAGAATACGAACACAGCACGTTTAATTACGTGTTTCACCTTAAACCTTTTAACATTGGTTCCTGAGTAATTCTGTTCTAAACTCGGACCAGTTTGCTTGCCCTGCGCTCAAGTATTAGTCCAAGCTGCGCAGCTCAAATGAGTTGTGCGGTTGTGTTATACTTTTGTTTCGTTTTTCTATTTGATGTTTCTCATATGCAACAAAAATGGCACCACTTATGAGTTGGACAATGCGGTGGTCGCACCAGTGCCTACAAGATTTAGTCGCAGCGCTACCAGCAGACAAAATGGTCGCAAAATGCCAACATTTGGTTGCAGTCTGGGGCCCTGTCATTTATTAAATTGCAATGTTACAATGAGTCAACCACAAACAATGAAAACAAGAACTTTTTCTTTTTCCTCAAATTATGTTAATAATAATAATTTCCTGAAAATATTATGTTTATTTTGATAATCCATTGCACATTAAAATGGTACTAAAACTGACTATTACCCAACACTCAGTTTTGCCCCCCCCCCCATCTGTCAGATCAGAATTGCACCCCTGATAATAGTGTTCTTATTATAATGTTATATATATCCATATATATATATATATATATATATATATATATATATTAGTGCTGTCAATCGATTAAAAAAAAATAACTAATTAATCGCACATTTTTCTCAAATTAATCGCGATTAATTCCACCTAACATTAAAGTTTAAATATACTTTTATATTGGAATTTCACATTCAATCTTCAAATGTACAATGTACTAAAATATTAAAATATTTTTTATACTTCTTTAATGGCATCTTTTTTATGATTGAAGGCCAGCATCACTGATATCAGTACTACTGATGTCTCTATAAAAGTTTTTTTCCCCTGAATATTTAATCATTGACTGTAGCCAGTCAGCATTACAGTATAATTTAGATCTATAAATTTATTATAATTTTATTATAAATTTTATTATAATTTATTAAACTTAACTAATAAATATAAGTGAACTTAAAACAATCATCACATTATAATAAAATGTTATAATAAAATTACATATTTAGCTACTTGTGCCCTTCAGCAGAAATATACAGAAAATGAATACTTACCAAACACTAAATTCTAAATTAAATGTAGATGAACCCCGTAAAGCTATAAAAGTTATTGATTTCCTCTTTCTTCTTTTGTTCTTGGATTAATAGACATCACAGCAGCTGGTTATTAGCTTATTTGCCTGCTATTGCTTTAAAAGCTGCTACTGCTGCGTGACGTGGATCTTGACATGCATCGTATTTTCTCACAACTCTTTACCTTTTCTGACCCACTTCAGGTCTTAAAGTCTCTGCTAATGAGCGGACGAGTTGAATCGGGTGTTTTAGATGAGGGAGACAGTGCTGGGGCGCCTCAGGACAGTTTTTAAAACCATTTCAGAGACATGTTCTTAAATGTGACGTATATATAACATATTGCATGCATGCACGCAGTTTAAAGGCAGCTTTAATCGCCTTTTTGGTAACGTCATGCCTTAACTGACGGGATAACTAGGACATTGCATGCACGTAGCTTCTTTCGCTGTTTGATATGAAATGATACAGGCTACAGGGCGCGCCGGCATCTTTGTGCGTGTATTTGAAGAGCGCGCACTACAAGCACAGTGTCTTTTCCGTGCTCGTTTAACTCGCCCCTGGCGCGGAGGTGGCGTTAGAGCGCGCGTCTGAAACGTCTCCCGTTTGATTTGGTCATAAAGACGTTCTGCATCTAAATAAACGCAATCCTTTTCAAGAAAAAAGAGACAGAGGCAGCAGTTGCGAATGGGGTGGCCAACCCAAGCCCCGCCCCTGCGTTAATTGCGTTAAATATTTTTAACGCGTTAATCAGAAAAAAATAATCGGATGCGTTAACGCGCTAATTTTGACACCACTAATATATATATATATATATATATATATATATATATATATATACACTATATTGCCAAAAGTATTGAGTCGCCCCCTTCTAATGAACAGGTTTGACTACTTTTGTAATTTCCATGAGTATAAATCTTAACGTTTAAGCATATAATGATATTGTAGGGAATTGTGTGCTTCTAATTTTATAGCAAAAGTTTGGACAGGACCCTTTTCTATTCTATTCTATTCTATTCTATTCTATTCTGACAATGCCTCTGTGTATAAGGCAAGGTTCAAAAAGGAAATTATTGATTCAGTCAGTGTGGAAGAACTTGACTTGTCTGCATAAAACCAAGTCCTAATCCCAGTTGAACACCTCTGGTGTGACTGTAAATGCAGAGCTTGAGCCAAAAACTCATCAACAAACTCCAATGACTTGTACATATGGGTACAGTCATTTTAGACACTTCCAAAACTGTTGCAAAAGAGATGGAAATACAATTTTTAAATACATGAATTATGTTACCATCGTTGTTGCCACAGGTTTGGAAATGCATTTTTCTGTTCTAAAGAAGGGGGTGTCCCAATACTTTTGTCTATATAGTGTATGCACAAGTCATTGGTGTTTGGTGATGAGTTTTTGGCTCAAGGTCTGCATTTACAGTCAAGTTCTTTGTAGCAAATTAGCTCGAAAGGGGAATATTTATCATTAATTATAACTGGTTATAATTAATAATAAATATTTAGATTAGATCTTAGAATTAACTGTAGCATAATCGATATTACAATTATTTGATCTGTCCGTCCACCGAGCAGACAATATAATTATCAATTCTAGGAAAGATTGTTTTCCTGCCCAAGGAACAATAGCCTTCCTACTTGTACAGTACTAGCAGTCGTTTAGCAAGGAGCAGCATTCAGTGACTTCGAATCGTGAGCAGAACACAGAGACAATCAATTGTGAATGTAAGGGATTTAATAAATGAAACTATAGCTAACATACAATTAAACTAGGCAAAACATATATATTATACAGAATTCACTCCTCTTCGGAATGCGTTTGAAGTTTGATGGGGAGACCAGAGAGGTGATCTGTGTAGCATCTTTTTGATAGTGGGGAGAAACCATTGGTAATTTAGCATCCATATAAATGTAAATAGTGAGGCCAGGTTAGTAATTTATATGCAAAAGTCAAAAGGCTAAAAGGGGTCTCTTAAGACCAAGTGTAATCAACCATCAATGAGTTTACGCAGACCCTACATCTTCCACACTGACTGAATCAATAATTTTCTTTTTGAACCTTGCCTTATACACAGAGCCATTGTCTTGTTAGAATAGAAAAGGGTCCTGTCCAAACTTTTGCTATAAAATTAGAAGCACACAATTCCCTAGAATATCATTATATGCTTAAACATTAAGATTTGTACTCACAGAAATTACTGAAGTAGTCAAACCTGTTCATTAGAAGGGGGCGACCCAATACTTTTGGCAATATAGTGTATATATACATGATCCCAATCATAGTTATTAATGTTGTCCACTGCTGTTTGAGGTGCGTGCACTGAGCTAAATATAATCAATGGCAAACTGAAGTCCTTAACCAAACGCATTCTATATGAGATAAATCAGATATATATGCATAAAATAAACACAATATTACAACATACAATCGCACGAAAGGCTGCAAATGCACAAGCAAACTTAACTGTGCTTGTCATGAAGGTGTCGCACCGTTGTGGATGAGCTTTTCCCATAAAAATGCACTAAAACACGGACGAACAAACATTGCACAACATTATTTTACAGTAATGTTCTCATTACAATATGAGACTTGCCCTGCACATGTTGCACTTCACTGTATTTTCCTTTTCGAAGTGAGGACCTCGCCCCTGTTTTGATATCTCTGCCCCACATGTGTGTACACAACCCTGACATAATGACGATCGCGAACCAGGCCTTCCCGCTCCTTGAGTTCTCTCCACCGCTGGAAAACTGCTCCGATATTTATGCGGGTCCTACCTCTTGCCTGATCGTAACCCTTTTTTAATGTTTTGTTCCTCTGATATTTTCCTCTTATTTTTCTTCCATTTCTCTTTATCTATAGTCGATCTGCTAATATCTGTCCTGTGCACTTAAATTGAGCGCTCTCTTCTCTCTATCATTACAAGACACGCCCCTTACTGCTGATTGGTTACAAGTGTATTTTGGGACTCAGTCCGACACTGTGGCCAAAAGCGCTTTTCAAATATTGCTTAGTGCACCTTTAAGTGATCTAAATGTATTTTTATGTATTTACATCGTCTGTGAAAGGATCATACAATGTCTGTCCAATCATATTCGTCGGTCCGAGGATTACGATAGGCTGTCCTACCTGTGCCAACATGATATGTCTCCAGTGTGTTTGAGTGAAAATGGAAGGCATTATTTTTATAATATTATTGCTATTATTGCTTAACAGGGTAGCGTGGCCGAGCGGTTTAAGGCGCTGGATTAAGGCTCCAGTCTCTTCGGGGGCGTGTGTTCGAATCCCACCGCTGCCAGGGCATCCTTTCGGAAGGCTCTTTTTTGGGGCAGCCGTGGCCTAATGGATAGAGAGTCGGACTTATAACGCAAAGGTCGTGGGTTCGAGGCTCAGGTCCGGCAGGGATTGTAAGTGGGGGGAGTGAATAACCAGCACTCTCTCCACCCTCAATACCACGACTGAGGTGAGACCCTTGAGCAAGGCACCAAACCCCCAACTGCTCCCCGGGCACCGCAGCATTGGCTGCCCACTGCTCCAGGTGCATGTTCACTACTGTGTGCATGCACTTGGATGGGTTAAATGCAGAGAACAAATTCCAAGTATGGGTCACGATACTTGGCCACACACCACTTCCCCTTCCCCCCTTTCAAAGCTAGCTTGCTATTGTTAGCCTCTCCAAAATCATCTCTTACCTTTAATGAATACAAATATCTTTTATTTTTCTTTTCACAAACACTCTATATGTCGTTGACCTGTATGTTACATTAATAGACACTCTGAAACATATAACTGTACGGCAGTGAACTGGGCCCTTTGAGTCAAGACATCATCCACACTGGCTGACACATAAGAATGTATGATACATGTGAAATCACTAAGCTATGCAGTCAATAACACTCATGCTAGAGGTCAAAATCAATGTGCAGTTAAACAAACAGACAGTACAATCACACAGTGCCCAATACATGGAAACCAGTGTTGTATGAGTCAGCTGAAGAAAAGTACAGTGGAGTTAAGCTCACACAGTTATTGGATTTAGTTGTGGTCATATCAAGACATAATTTTATGACACAGACTAGGCTATGTCCTGATGCTACTGTACTGATTGCTTTACTTAAAAGGAAACTAGCATGCAAAGTACTTCTAATACTTCTAATGTGTAGTATCTGACTTGGATGCAGCCTAGTTATCTTTTTATACCTCATTAACAGCTGTTCTTCTTCTTTTTTTGTGTTTTTTACATTGATTTCATTTTAGATTTGTCCGTTGCTACTGTATTTTTTTTTCAGACAATGGGAAAGAGTCGCTATGCTGGCTTTGAACATTATCCCCTCAAGAAAGGGCAACCTCTGATATTAATGGTAAAAACAGAGACAGAGAGAGAGAGAGAGAGATGAGAGAAAATGAAAATATTCCATTTGGCCACTGTGACAGAGGCGGTTTGATTCGCCAAAGATTCCTCTGAGCCCCCCTGGGTTTTGTCGTGAGGACATTATGAAATGAATGCTAGGGGAAATGTGTGGGGGAGAAAAGTGTATTTACAATACAGAAAGCCCAATCTGTGTGGAGAAGAGGAAATATGCAAAAACATGCTTACAGAGAGAACAAACAATTATGAGGAGGAGAAGTGAGGGATATGTGAAGAGAGAAAGGCATTTGTTTGCATTTGTAACAGCAGCAGAAGAAAGTAGAATTTAACTGTGTAAAAGTCATTGCCACAATGCTATTTATGGCACATTGCTGTGTGGTTGCAAGAGTTTTTTGTAGTTGGTTGCTTATTGGCTCTAGCCAAAAGGTCCCTCATCCATGTTTCTGTGATATTTGTGTCCCTCTATATGGCTAAAGTCTTCTCAGTTACATATGAAACCGTGCTTCCCTGAATAGGGAACAAGACGCAAGACAGTAAGCCTAAATAAATCCTAAATAAAGCCTAAATAAAGACCAATAAATACTCATAGGCCAAACCCAAACTTTTCACATTCTCATTAATTATTCACCCTCCTGTCGTTCCAAACCCATAAGACCTTTGTTTATCTTTGGAACACAAATTAAGGTATTTTGATGAAATTTGGGAGCTTTCTGACCCTGCATAGACAGCAAGGGAACTACCATGTTTAAGTCTCAGAAACGTAGTAAGGACATCCTTAAAATAGTCCATGTGACATCAGTGGTTCAACTGTAATTTTATGATTCAGTGTACTGAACAGCGCTGATGCCAGTCATGGAAAATCCCCTTAAACGCTGAAAGGATACTAAAACAAAGATATCTACTATATACTACAACAAAGATTTCTGTTATCTACTGACAATTGCAATTTTTTTCATGATTATATGACTTGACCTGAAGAAAGACAGGCAAGCGCACACCCTCAGTTCCGCTGTCGCTGTCAGCTCTGTCTCTCTGTGTGTGCGTGTATGTCTGAGCCTTGCCTATGCCTGAGACACAGAGAGCAGACAAGATGACAGAGGCAGCGATTTGCATAAATATTGGTGAAATTTATTTTTTATGTAAACAAATACCCATATAAACACAATGGCAAAACTTATCACGGTCATGTCCATATATCATGAAATAAGTCGATATAGTAATTATCGCATCAGACCTACCTGTCCATAGTGGCTGCTCTGTTCTCCAAAGAGATATGAGGTGTTCACCCGAATGTTTAAAAATAGTGGCAAGTATAAAACACACCTACAGTAACTTTAACCTAAAATTTACTGGTTTCAATATACAATAAAATAACGTGTCAGTTTATCATAATAAAAAATGTTTTAAACATTTTTGTAATGATTCTACTGACCACCTGCAATTATGTGATGGACCACTAGGGGTATATATACCCCCGGTTGAGGGGTATATATACCCCCACACTGCCATATGGCACCCCAACCTGAGATAACAGATTGGCTCTAATCGGGATCTCCCAAAGGAGGAAACCGATCCAAGAATCCAACTCGGGGTAGCCATTGCAGTGCTACGACCAGAAGATGATCTCTGTCTCTGTCTTCTCACAGCGTCATCAGGCCCAGTGGAATCAGCTTGACAGGCTGGAAGGCATACAAGCATGCCCTTGGCCATGCATGAGGCACAGCATCAATTCCCAGGTGTGCTGGAGGTGACAGAGAGACACTGGCCTGTTTTGCTTGAAAATTTAGTCCTAGATTTGTTGCTCATGCAATGTGCACTGCTCTGAAGGACAGAAACT
Source organism: Tor tambroides (assembly GCA_021397915.2). Lineage (NCBI taxonomy): Eukaryota > Metazoa > Chordata > Actinopteri > Cypriniformes > Cyprinidae > Tor > Tor tambroides. The sequence continues at coordinate 6,912 of JAFVLL020002323.1, read as the reverse complement.
GTTTCTGTGCCCAGAATAGGAAGTTGCCCACCAACTGCCACATAGGGCACATTGATTTATGTAGGAAACTACTGTCATGTTGTCCATCCTGATGATGACATGCCAGTTCTAAATGTCTGGAAGTAAGTAGCCTAAAGCAAGAAAAACCACCAACAGCTCCAGAAAATTCTAAAATTGCACTTTTAAATCAGGCTTATATTGACCTCCTGTCCTATTCTGAAATGATTCAGATATGTGTGAAATGATACAACATGAGAAGGAGACAGCCAAACCTGCATAGTGAGAATATAATTCGATTCCTTGAAACATGGGAGTAGAACACTCTTTCGGGGATTATTCTCAAGCCAGTACCTTGCTCAATCTGAAAATGGTCAAGAACAGAGTTTTGATGCTGACACACTAAGTCCTCAGACTGTATTATAATTGGCCAGTCAGCAAGGTAGTTCAGCACATGGTTTCCCTGGAGAGAACAGCATCCATGTAATTCTTAAATGTGCAAGGTACTGAGACTAGGCTGAAAGGAAGCACTCAAATTTGATAAGCTTTGCTCCCAAATGTGAGCCTGAGAGTATGCATTTAAAATTTACATTTAATCATTTAGCAGATGCTTTTATCCAAAGCAACTTACAAATGAGGAGAACAATAGGAGCAATCAGACAAACAAGAGAGCAACAGTAAACAAGTACCACGACAAGTCTCAGTTAGTCTAGCACAGTACACGTAACTAGGTTGTTTTTTTTAATGTAAATTAATAGAATAGAATAGAATAGAATAGAATAGGTAAGCGCTAGTATGAGTTGGTCAGGTGCTGGCGAAAAAAGATGTGTCTTTAGATGTTTTTTGAAAATGGCTAAAGACTCACCTGTTCAACTTGAGATCGGGAGGTCATTCCACCAGCTGGACACAGTCCAGGAGAATGTCCGTGAGAGTGATTTGGTACATCTTTGGTGCTCACCCTGTGGTCTGTGTGGGTCCTAATGCCCCAGTATTGTGACGGGGACACTATACTGTAAAAAGCACTGTCTTTCGGATGAGACGTTAAACCAAGGTCCTGACTCTCTGTGGTCACTAAAAATCCCATGGCACTTCTCGTAAAGAGTAGGGGTGTAACCCTGGTGTCCTGGCGAAATTCCCTCCACTGGCCCTTGTCTATCATGGCCTCCTAATAATCCCCATACACTTGATTGGCTCTATGACTCTCTCTCCTCTCCACCTGTAGCTGGTGTGTGGTGAGCGTACTGGCGCCGTTGTCCTGTGGCTGCCGTCGCATCATCCAAGTGGATGCTGCACACTGGTGGTGGTTGAGGAGAGACCCCCCACATGATTGTAAAGCGCTTTGGGTGTATGGCAATACACAATAAAAGCGCTATATAAATGCATCATTCATTCATTCATTCATTCATTCATCTTTGGGATGGCACCACAAGGCGTCGTTCACTTGCAGAACGCAAGTTTCTGGAGAGCACATAAGTTTGAACTAGCGAGTTTAGGTATAGTGGTGCAGCGCCAGTTGTTGTCTTGTAGGCAATCATCAGTACCTTGAATTTGATGTGAGCGGCTATTGGTAGCCAGTGTAACCTGATGAAAAGAGGAGTAACGTGAGCTTTTTTCGGCTCATTAAAGACCAGTTTCGCTGCTGCATTCTGGATCAGTTGCAGAGGCTTGATAGTACATGCGGGGAGCCCCGCCAATAGAGCATTACGATAGTCCAGTCTGGAGAGAACAAGAGCTTGGACAAGGAATTGTGCAGCTTGCTCTGACAGGAAGGGTCTAATCTTCCTAATGTTGTATAAGGCAAATCTTCAGGACCGGCGGGCCGTTGTAGCAATATGGTCTGTGAAGCTTAACTGATCATCGATCACAACTCCAAGGTTCCTGGCTGTCCTGGAAGGAGTTATGGTTAATGAACCCAGCTGCATAGAGAAGTTGTGATGAAGTGATGGGTTGGCTGAGACCACGAGCAGTTCTGTCTTAGCAAGGTTGAGCTGAAGGTGATGGTCCTTCATCCAGCTAGAAATGTCTCTCAGACAGGCTGCAATGCGAGCAGCTACTGTCGGATCATCCGGTTGGAATGAGAAGTAGAGTTGAGTGTCATCAGCATAGCAGTGATAAGAAAAGCCATGCTTCTGAATGACAGATCCTAATGACGACATGTAGATGGAGAAGAGAAGTGATCCAAGAACTGAGCCTTGAGGAACCCCAGTAGCAAGAAGTTGTGGCTTAGAATCCTCACCCCTCCAAGACACCCTGAAGGACCTACCTGAGAGGTAAGACTTGAACCACAAGAGTGCGGTTCCTGAGATGCCCATCTTTCTGAGGGTGGACAAGAGGATCTGGTGGTTAACTGTGTCAAAAGTAGCAGACAGATCCAGCAAGATGAGTAATGAGTATTTAGAAGCTGCTCTTGCCAGTCTCAGGGCTTCAGTAACCGAGAGCTGGGCAGTCTCAGTTGAGTGGCCGCTTTTGAAGCCAGACTGGTTGTTGTCAAGGAGGTTGTTCTGTGCAAGAAACACAGAGATGGTTGAACACAACTCGCTCAAGTGTCTTTGCAATGAATGAAAGCAGGGATACCGGTCTGTAGTTTTCTAAAAGTGCTGGATTTAGAGAGGGTTTTTTAAGCAGCGGGGTTACCCAAGCCTGCTTAAATGCTGTAGGAAATGTACCAGTGTGAAGAGAGGTGTTGATAATGTGAGTAAGCGCAGGTGTGACTGAAGAAGAAATGGCCTGAAGGAGGTGAGTGGGGATAGGATCAAGTGGACAAGTAGTAGGATGATTGGAAAGGGTACGTTTGGAAACATCCATCTCAGTATGGAACTAAGATCCTTCAGATCTCTACTTTCTTTTGAATCGGCTCCATGATATGCTTGTGTGACGACAATACTGAAACTGCACTTCTGGAGAGTGTAGTTCAGTCAACACATATCCAAGATTGGATGCAGACCCCAACCTATTGATGGCACCAGACAATTTCGGATGTCAAAGCTGGGCTCCCTTTGATGAGGAGATACAGTACTTTCTCTGTTGCTTTCTTCTAAAAAAGGGAAAGAATTTCCTGCCTCAAAATGGTCACCTCTCAAATGACAAATATCATGGAGAGCACTCCAGTTATTTGGCTGTATATGCATTTTTCATGATTAGAGACCTCATGAAGACACATTTGGCAGAAGTCTCCACACTGCCAAATTGAGAAAAAGAGGTGTCAGGCTTGGCAAAAGGGCCTAGTATGAACCATGGGGGCATTGCTCACCCAGTGCATTGTCATAACTGGATATACAAACAGTGCTGTCATCCTACACATGTCTGCTTGATGGTTTGTCAACTTTTGAAATTAAAGTGTCAGATCAGTCACACTACAAAGCTCTTTGGCCTCAGTGGTCAAACCAAGTTCCTCATCCATATCCTGGATGTCTGCTAGACAATTCTCACACCTGGGGGTGTTTCTGTGTTCCCTAGACAGCAGCTACTGACACCTATTTAACCTCCTAACAAACAAATATTGCCGGCAGCCTCAGATTATTGTTGTTTCAATTTCGCAGTATGTTAAAACATCACACTCTTACTTGAAATGGACAAACTGTGCATCATTAGAAAGATTAAAGGCTCTAGCTTCGATATTTGTCCACTGTTTTGATAAAACTTTGTTGAAGTGACAGTAATTTGTAGGGCTGCCCCCTAATAATCGATTAACCATTTGTAGGTTGACCAAAATTTTATTAGTGGCTTAGTCACAGAAAAAAAATCTGTAGGAAGTGGTAAAGTCACGCAGTCCGTGACAGGCAGATAGTTAACAGCTGGTCTATGTGGAAATATAGTACATTGGGCAGGACATTCACACACTCACCTATCTTTCATCAACCTCAAATATGGCTTTTCATCTGAAAGGTGTATGTAGAAGCAACTTTACATGGCAGCTCAATCTAATGTTAACCTAGAAAAATGTGCGCTATTCAAGTGTCTGTGGCGCGGAGTGTGGAAGCTGAACAGTAGCGCGCTTACTATATGACAGATGGAGGTGCTGGTGCGGTCAGTTGCTTTTAAAATACTCCATAATTTTTGGTCATACAGATTAAGTAATATATCTTTCGAATCTGTAAAGACTCTACATTTATTTGTGTGCACTCACAATAACAACAAAACCTTGCGCTTTTGTGAAATAATTAAAGTATACATGATGCGCTTTCTGCCGTTTCGGTCTCTGTGAACTTGAGTGCGTCAAACTGAAACTCCGTGTATACTTGCCTTACAGACATTAAAAATATATCTATAGAGAGTGAACTGTCTACTTTTAAATGAACCAAATCAAATGGAAAACAAATAGGCTAATTGTCAGATTATGTAATCCATATGAAACATGCATACAGGTGCATCACTACTGCAGAGATGACGAGTCAATGTCGCTGACTTCATCTCTTAAGGCCGGGACACACTCTCGTCGAGCAGCATCTGTCAGGCTAGTCTGTTTGGGTTCTTCCACATGTCAGCTTTCATCGGGCTCACGTCGGCGGGAGTTTGCCCAATTCAACATGTTGAATCGGCATTGGGGCCATCGGGGAAAGTGAGAACTCTGATTGGTTGTTCAGTTTCGCGAGCGAGTCAGTGCCAGAGAATTAAAGCGAAAGTGAAGAAAACGAGTAAGTAAATGAAGGCAGCACAGACAGAAAACTGTTCTAATGTTACATGATCTTACCCAAACATTCCAATATGTGAATATTATCATAACAACGAGCCGCTTAAAATGAATAAAGTTATCAACATAACTGATATTCAAAATGGTAAGGAAGCGCTGATTTGTTTACGTTTCATATATATGCGTTTATCTCATATATCTGCGTTTCGGTTTCTCCTTTTGAATTACGAATATATACTATTAAAAGCTGCTGATATAGACAGGTAAATGTTCTCACACAGGCGCAGAACGCACGTGTTTAGTTTGCAGTCGGCTGTAGTCTGTGCGGTGTGTTCAAGCACAGCTTTTTGTCCAGACGTTGCCGACGCGAGGCGACACCACCATCAGCTTTCATCGCCGCTAGTTCTTTGAAGTTGGCTTGGTGTGTCCCGGCCTTTAAACCGAAAACAAAGAAAGCACTAGTTTATCAGTAAATGATTAAAATGTTAATGCAGTCTCCTTGCTGTTTTTCCCTGACACATTCATAATTATTATAGGCCTATCTGCCGGTGCGCTGTGGCAAGCTTTATGCGTGCACTTGAGCATTTATTAGGCTATATAGACAATTAAAGGCTCATTATTATGATTTATATGGTTTATTAATAAACATTTGACTAATTGTCGACTAATGTTTAAAATGAACGACGACTATTCGACCAGAAAATTCTTTAGTTGAGGGCAGCCCTAGTAATTATGTCAGGAGTGCAGAATAATAAATCTGTATGTGATATTTGGAACAGAATTTCAGCACACATTCGTATTCAGTCACGTCTGCAGCGGTTTATTTGTGTTCACATAGCTTCACCGAACAGCATCAATAAGGGCTTATAGTCCAAAGATGCCCCTACTTTGAGAAATATTGATATATTTACACGTTTACTTCATATTTCTTTATACAGAATCATCGTTTCTATTAATTTTCCACTGATTTAGGCGATTTCATTAGCATTAGCTGTTCCCACCTCTGTCTCTGTGTGTTTTCTCTTCTGCGATCTTGTTATGACTCAGAGGAAACCCATCCGCTGTTGTGTCAGTCATAATGCGCGCTCATATCCCGCCCTGTCTCATCCTGTGATGCGTTTCCCTTACTCTTCCGCATTCTATTCTGTCCACAACAAACCCAGATAAACACTTTTACACACGAAACACGAAGCTAATGAACGCACGATTACTATAATATATGATTTGTATGTTACTTTCATGAGAGTTGGGGTATTTTCATAAAAATAAAGAATGTGTAAATGTGAAATGCTAACGCTGGTGCAGCGATTAGGTGCTTATGCTATAAATAGCATATTTCAACAACATTAAATGACCAAAATCCTCATGAGATCGCAAACGGGGGTTATTACAAACACTCGATGGTGGTTCAAAGTGAGTTTTAAATAAAAATGTACTATTAATCTCATAAATTGTCCTATGTAGTTTGATGCTATAGCTCTAATGCTTCTGCACAACAGGTGCAATACTGCTTCATGATGTATTTTGTCAAAATAATTCATGTAAGATTGCAAGAAAATGTTTTGTTCTATTTTTTTAGAAAGACTTTTGATAATAGGTAGCTAAATGTATATTAGGATAAAAGTGATATGGATTGGTAAGACATGCAATGCCAGAATAAAGGTTATTGGCTGAATAAAAACAAAAGAATAATAATAAAAGAATGAGATTTATGTCTCATTCCTGGCAGAGGTGTGAAAGGTTCATCGAGTGAGAACAATAGAAACATGAATTGGGCAGTTTGCCGGGCCAGACATGAGACAATAGCATGCAGGAGAGCTTACAGGGAGCATATTTTTTAATTGGCCTTTTATTAGCCTTCTCTAAAAACACACATGACATAGTCTTAGAAAATATTTCATAAAATTCACAGTTTTAAAGATAACATCCTCAAATTTAAAATGAAGCATGAGCACACTTGTAACTTCAGCTTCACTGTGTTTCTAAAACCATTTACCACATTCACATAATTTTTTATACATTTAAAAAATATACAGGTGCATCTCAATAAATTAGAATGTCGTGGAAAAGTTCATTTATTTCAGTAATTCAACTCAAATTGTGAAACTCGTGTATTAAATAAATTCAATGCACACAGACTGAAGGAGTTTAAGTCTTTGGTTCTTTTAATTGTGATGATTTAGGCGCACGTTAACAAAAACCCACCAATTCACTATCTCAACAAATTAGAATACTTCATAAGACCAATAAAAAACACATTTTTAGTGAATTGTTGGCCTTCTGGA
>JAFVLL020002322.1:0-12438 GCA_021397915.2 Tor tambroides | reverse complement strand
TATTTTCAAATGTCTTGACTCCACAGCCAACAGAGCAATTTTGTCTTTACTGTTCCAATACTTATGGAGGGCACTGTAGTTTTGAATGACAGACCTGTGAGTGAGTGCTTAGTATTCCTTGAGATTTCTTCACTATAGCTCTCAGCTCCTCAACAAATTTCTCTTTTTCAGGCTCAAGGACAAAATTCTCTTCCACCTACACAAAACAAGTTAAGAAATTTACTGGTGTAGACATACTTCTATAGCAAAAGCCAAAGGTCAGGATCAGCTATCGTGAATTCTCTTAATATGTTTCTCAAAAAGCAAACAAATCATTCTAGCTGCTGAACGTATTTCACCATATAATCTGCAATGTCCTCTGGTGCATCTCCTTCAATGTCAAACTTGAATGTGACCATCTTGTTGCTGTGAGTCTCCAGCTGACACTCTACCATGTTGTCCCCTGTGCCTGAGACCTACAAGACAGAGAAAGTGTTTATAATATGATTCAATTTATATTTACATAAAGTGAAGTGCAGAAAATATTACAAATGTTGGGATTTACATACCTGCAACATGCTGAGTTGAAAATGAGTTTTTTCAGCTTTTTGACAGGATGATCTCCTCTGAGATTTTACCTTATCTTGTTTTCCACTGGCCCACTGCGATTGGGCCTCATCTCCATTGGCAGGAGCAGAGCTAGATTTATAAAATATTTAAAATCAAATCACAGATCACATTGTTAAATGTATTACAAAAAATCAAATAAGAACACACAGAACTGCTTACCCTGATGAAGAGCCCCTATTGGCAGACTGATTTAGGCTCTCCTGTTAAGTCAGAGGAAAGACAAACACACAAATACACAAGAACAGCCACATACCAACAGAAAAACAAAAAGAAAAACAAAAGACAAAATATCAGTTATGTAATGAGTTGTACAAATAATAATAAAATAACATTTAAAAAATCCGTAAGTAAAATAGCAAAATAAGTGCAAACCAAAAACAAAACTGTCCTTAATTGAAAAGATAAAACTAAGTTTGATTTAAGTTTAACTTTGGTTTTGCAGGTGTTAAAAAAGTGTTAAAAAAGTAGTGGGTCTTGCATCTCAAGTTAACAGAGTTAGAAGAGAGATGTTTGTATGCCTTCTACCCTTATTAACATGTTCTGCAGAATCCTCACATGCACATAAATGGGTCACTTTTATATATTGCCATATTCGCTGGTCAAAAATGTTCACTGCTATCGTGCAACACTGTATATCTGAATCTAATTTAAGGTGCTTTTGTACCTGAGCAATGCCCAGCAATGCAGCGTCGCTTTCTGCCAGCGAGGTGGTGGGCAACACAGATCCATTAGAGTCATGGGACTGTGAAGCAGGGATCATATCAGCAGGCCTTGCCTGGGTTAGCTGTGCCTCTACTGTAACAGAACTTTCTGAAACTGGGACAGATGGTTGTAGGGCTGGGAGTGTGGCAGACGGCTGTAGGGAAGTATGAGATGGACTTGGGGGGATCTGTGATGGAATAAAGGCAGTTTGGGAGTAAGAAGGCTGCTCGAAACTCCCAGTAGCCTCTATGTGGGTCTGTGCTTGTGACTGCATGCTAGTCAGCGTGAGCGCTTGAGCGGGAAGGGATGGTTTCTGCTGGTTATGTGGGGAGGGTGGTGGACCTGAGACCACCTGACTGTACAGTGGTACCGTTCTAGCTTGGGTCTGAGGTACCTGACTGGGTACAATGTGAATCGGGAGCATATGTTGGAGTACTGGTTGAGGCTGACTAGGTTGTTGGTGGAGATCTTGTGGTAGGATCGCATTCGGTTGCAGAAGCTGCTGCACGGGTTGGGCTTGATGCTGATGGTGGAGGGGTTGCTGTTGCTGCACATGGTGGGCTTGAGACAGCTGCTGCTCATACGGTTGGGAAGCCTGAGGTTGTACCGGAGGCATGGGCTGCAAGACTGTCTGCATTGAGGCCACACTGACTGGTTGCTGCTGAGCTTGGATAACTTGCGGAGCCTGCATTTGAGATTGGTTTGTCTGTTGTAAAAAGCACTGTGTGGATGAAGAGGCCATTGGGTTGATGGTAGGTGCAAGTGACACAGGAGACAGTACTGCTTGCTGATATTGTTGCAGAGGCGGCTGTTGTTGTTGTTGTTGTTTCACAGATTGTGTGAGGTCTAGCTGAACAGACTGGATGGTTTGCGAAACGACAGGTGCTTGAGCGTATTGTGTGGGTAGAAGTGTAGAAGCAGCTGGGACTGTAGCATGCACAAGAGGCACAGGAGAAGCTGACCCTACTGCAACTTGACACTGGAGAGAAGCTGCAGCTTGAGGTGGTACCAACTGAGATTGGGAAGGAAGGGTTTGCCCTTGTGAGACCATTTGTGTTGGAGTCGAGATAAAGGAATGAATGGGCTGTGGTGTAGGAACTTGTGTTGGAGAAGTGATTTGTTGGGTTGGTTGTGGAACTTGCAGCTGGCCTGCTTGAATATGGCCTCCCATTGACTGCGGTGCAGGATGACTCTGAGTCTGCAAGGGAATCTGACAATAAATCGTAGGCTCCCCTTGACTTTGGATCTGAACTTGCGCTGAAGGTTGAGCTGACATCTGTGGTGGTACCGGTTGCTGGATGAGTACTGGGGCTGATACTTGACTAGGTATTTGAGCGCTAACCATTTTTGGTACTGCTTGGACCAGGGTTGGAACTTGTAACTCTACCAGAGATGGTCTGTGCGATGCCTGGGGGAGGACAGCTTGTTGCTGCTGAATCAAAACATGCTGCTGCTCGGTTTGTTGTTGAGCAAGATGAGGCTGAGGTTGTAGGGGAATCATTTGTTGAGAGTGCTGGATTTGACTAATCTGCTGGATTGTCTCCGGAGGCTGTGCTTTCACTAGGGTTGCTTGCTGTTGTCCGCTGTGATCTGCCAGAGGAGCACGTTGCTCCAAATGTTGTTGCTGTAATAAAACTTGTTGCAGTTGTTTTTCGGATAATTGTCGCTGTAATTCAATCTGGTGTTGTTGCATAAGGAGATGTTGCTGCATCTGTGACTCTCTTTGTTGTAGCAATGTCTGTTGTTGCTGTTCGGTCTGTTGTTGAAATATCTGCTGTTGCAATTGTTGATCAGTCGGCTTCTGTAGTTGCAGCTGTTGCTGAAGAACATGTTGCTCTATCTGCTGAGACGGCTGCTGCTGGCTTAATAAAGTTTGTTGCTGTTCGATTTGTTGTTGCTGTTGCAGCTGCAGTACTTTTTGCTCTAAATGTTGCTGCTGCTGAATGAGCGCTTGTTGCTGCTGCTGTTGTAAAAGAGCTTGCTGTTGCTCCAACTGTTGTTGTTGCTGCTGCTGTTTAAACAAAGCCTGCTGCTGCTGCTCTAACTGTTGCTGATGTAAAAGAGCTTGTTGCTGCTTTAATTGGAGTTGCTGCTGTTGTTGTAGCAAAGCTTGCTGTTCCAATTGTTGTTGCTGCAGAAGAGCCTGTTGTTGTTCACGCTGCTGCTGCTGCAATAATGCTTGTTGTTGCTCCAACTGCTGTTGCTGAAACAAAGCCTGTTGCTGTTGTCTTTGCTGTTCTACCTGTTGCTGTAAAATGGCCTTTTGCTGCTGTTCTATTTGCTTTTGTTGTTGTAACGCTTGTTGCTGCTGCTCAATCTGTTGCTGTACCGCCAATTTTTGTTGTTGCTGCAGAAGAATTTGTTGCTGCTCAACTTGCTGCTGTTGTGGTGGCTGAATATAAACTTGCTGCTGTTGTTGTTTCTCCATTTGACTTTGCAAAACAGCTTTCTGTTGCTGCTCCATTTGTTGCCTAATCAGAAGTTGCTGTTGTTGTTGCTCCGTCAATTGCAATGGCTGCTGGATTGTTTGATGTACCGGCGGCTGTTGTACCAATGTCTTTACCACGTTCTGCTCTTGTGATTCAGACATTTGTTGCAAATAAACATGCTGTGCCTGCTGTTGCTGAGTCTGATGCTGATATTGTTCCACTTGGGGTTGTTGTACTGATGCCTGATGCTGCTGTATCACAACTTGCTGTTGGGGTTTGCTTGCAGGTTGTTGCATGTACACTTGCTGTTGTAGATCACTTTGCTGAGGGTTGGTCATTGTTTGCTGTTTCTGCTGTGGCAATGGGATATATGGCTGCTGAGAAGCACTGGAATGTGGCGGCTGTTCCTGCAGAACCACCTGGGGTTTTTCTACATGCTGTGGCTGTTGCAACAAAACCGCCATTTGTTGAACATGGTCTGTTTGCTGTGGCAACAACACCGTCTGGTGCTGCTGTATTATATTTGCCTGCTTTTGTGGTGTTAGTTGTTGAATGTTCAGTTGCAATGTTCCGGGCAATTCTGACACCACCTGCTGTTGCGTCTGAACAATAGTTTGCTGGGGTAAAACATCAGTGGGTTGTACAGAAGCAATAGAAGTTTGGGTCTGCATAGGTGGCATGATGTTGCCTGCTGATGCTATAGGTTCTCCAGCCGGGATGGAGGAAGTGAGGACAGTCATGGGTACCTGGGGTGATATTGGTGGGATGTATGACTGTGACTGTACAAGAGAACTGTGGGGAGTGGAGGCGTCAGTGGGTCGGGAGTGTAGCATTTGCGAGGATGTAACATCTGTTGAGTATTGTGGAAGGGGCTGGTGGGGAAAACATATTGGGATATTATTTGGGAAGATTGGATAGGCCAGGGCATGGTGTGGGGAAGCAGGTAGTGGTGGGAGGGAGAAAAAAAGAGAGAGCAAGAGTAAGCATTAGTGCAGTTCATTAATCATCCAAAGGGAACAAGACATTATGGAAAGCAAAAGATATGAAACAAGATTCCGCATGTGGAGTCATTAGGTTATTTCTAGACTGTGCTCAGCCTACGATCAATGCTGCTGTTTTTTGATTATATAGCTCATCAGAGCAGAGGTACTGTAGCTATATTCCAAGAATGAAAGTCATTAAATATGGTGTTCGGGTCAACCCAGTCCACCACTAAAGCTGTACCCTAAAGGCCTATTCATACTGAATGAAATTCTGCTCCTCAAAAAAAACAAAAAAACGAGCCAGCTGAAAACAACAATGCATTCCTATTGGTGAATATTGGCCAACTGGAACTGCATTATATAGCAATGCAATATAGCAACTGCAATATATTAAATAATAATAATATAATAATATAGCATTGCAATATGCTATATCAAATAATATAATAATATAGCATCAATGGTTTTTGAATGATGGCAGCAGTTTCGGTCAGGTATGCCAACCTTTCACAGAGTTTGAAAACCCCAAATTATACTTGACGTGGTCAATTTGTTTTGATTTTTTTGTTTTGCTCCTAGTGTAAATAGGCCTTAATTCAGATATGTTTCCAACTCACTGCCTCAGGAAATTTATTTCCATTCTGTAAACACTGTAGCTTTCCCCTCAAATACTTTTGCTAGCACTCCTCTGTATACTTTATTATATAGATGCATTACTATCTATAACCATACATTTTTATAAGACAACAAACTATACTTTAATATATAATATAATTACAATTCAAGGATTGAATACTTCAAATAAATAAAATTTTGCTTGCTTTTACTGGTAATGCTTTTAAAGCCATTACCAGCTCATATGGTTCAGCTTATAAATCAACTCAATTTTACAGTGAAATTCAACAACAAATATGTTCTCTGGACCTAACATTAAAAATGTAGGTCAGTGAACATCATGTAACTCAGCACATGACCTAAATCAAAGTCACAGACTGCACAGAGAGATTCCTGAGAGGAAATCCAATTCAATATTTCAGTAATAGAGTGCCATGACTACATATTGTTACTGACAATATATAGACATGGCACGTAAAGTTACTGCAACTGACAAAAAGCATAGAATATAAGGAATGAAATACTCCAGAATTCCCTCGAAATATTCCACTAAAATAAGATTTGACACTGACAAAAGTCTCCCTGGATTTGTTTTTAGATAAGAATTGTGTCCAGTGCAAGAGTGGACCAAGAGAAGAAGAAAACACACAGTAAAGCTGGACACAAGGGATACAGTCACCTGAGAATATTGTTGAGGCACACTTAATGGGACCTGTGACGCCATAGTAACTGGTTGAATGAAAGTCTGTGCCACAGGAATGTTAGGAACCCCACCACCACTTTGGCCAACGGAAATGCCAGATATCCCACCATTCTGGCCAACAGGCACATTTGGAACCCCTCCGCTCTGACCAATAGGGAGCAGCTGGGGGTGAGACATAACCCCTGCTCCTTTCACTCCCTAAATAAAGGAAACAATTCTTATCCAACCAAAGTGTACATTCAAACAACAATTAATTTTTTACTGGACATAAAAGGTTTCAAATGAGCAAGAATGGTGGTGTCTCGGCAGCTGGGGATATATGGCACTAGATAAAAAGTCTGTGAACATGCAAAGTATGAAACTGTTTCCTGAAGTAGCAGTACTTACAGATGTGCCAGTGGGGTAGCTGGTTTGAGCATGAGCACATTGGTTCGCTGTCTCAGGTACAGAAAAAGCTTGGCTTTGTCCACTGACAGCAGGAAGACTCTCCCCCTCTGAATATGGAAAAGTGGATCAACATTTTTACACCAATTTGGAACAAATATTTGCTAAAAGTGCCTGTTAGATCCTATTCATAAATTGTGATTCAAAATGAATTGTGCACCTGTGAGGCCCAATGCAGTGCCTTGCTGTTGGACATGTTGGTCCACTTCCGGCAGTTCCTCTGCCTCTCCCTGACCCCCCGCAGCTGCAGCAGCTCCTGTGCCCTGTGAGGAGGTGGTGCCAGAAGGCTGGACATAAGAAAAGGAGGAGGTTAGGACCGAGGAGTCACGGCGCTCACCCAGACTTTGTTGTTGTTGCTGCTGCTGCTGTTGGAGGAGCTGCTGTTGCCGCCGTTCACGGGACTTCTTAATCAGAGTCACCCTGTCTCTGATGGACTTCCCCACCACCTTAGCATCACTTTCATGGAAAAAGCCGGACTTCACCTATAAAGCAGCAATAGAATTAAAGCATGAGTAAAAAAAGATAAAAGGGAGGGAGAATGTAAATTATGTCTTATAGGGATAATTCACCCAAAAATGAATATCCTGTCATAATTTACTCACTCTCATGTCACACCTGTACGACTTACTGTCTTTTGTGGCACACAAAAGGAGGAATTTTAAATAAACTACTGGCTTGAATGAATGGGGACCGGAATTTTTATGCTTCAGTAAGGATGCAAAAGCAAATTTTTTTTCAGTTTCTTGTGTTGTCGGATTCAGTCCTCATTTACTTTAATTTTATTGAAAAAAGCAGATATTTTCTAAGACAAATGTTCTAAACAAAGTCAAACAGGTTTGGAATGACATGAGGATGAGTAAGCCTTTTTTTGAGTGTTGGTGAATATAAATTTATTGCCATATCAGCTTCATAGCTCATACATATTACACATTCAACAATATAATAACTACAGTATAAAGAAATACAACAAATAAAAAAAAATCTAATTAAAAACAACAACAAAAAACCTACACAATTCTCTAAAATATTCATTAAATGTACTTGTGAAGAAAAAGAAAAAAAAAAAAAAAAAAAGCTAATGTGTTTTTTTTTCTGGGTCCATCTTACAAAATAAGCCGTCAAATTTTTGTCCTGATAAAAATAGTTGTCTCATGACATTAAAAATGGGGGGGGGGGGGTTATAAATTTATAAACAGGTTAGTGCTATAGTAATGACATTTTTGGGTGAACTGTTCCTTTAAAAAATTACTCAAAATAAACAGCACAAATTATAGTCTCTGTTATTTCTGTTTTTATAGATTTAAAATACCTGTCCTCTTATATGTTTCTCACCATCTCTAGTGCAACTTCTTCAGCACTATCATTTTCCAAGTCATAGCTGAATTCGATGGCCTCGTTGTCCTTGTGCTTGCCTTTGAGTTTCTTTGGCTCTTCAACCCAGATGCGCAGGGCCAGGCAGTCTTTGCAGCCTGTATCTTCCTCAGCGAGCTCCACACGCACACCGGTGTCCTCCGCAAAGAAGGCATGATTTAGAAGGTCCTTCACTGAGAGCCTGAGGGTGAAAAAGAGAGAATTTAGATGACTCTGCATTCTCGCTTCACTTACAGAAGAACTTCCACTGTTTATGTGCTTACCGCTCAAGTCGGTTTTGGCGAATACAGCCCTCAATGATTTCTTTTACCTCAGGGTCGTTTACTTTGTCAAAACTGGCAGGCTTGATACCCTGCAAAAAGGTTTTGAGTGTCAGATTGTGAAGTATGCAGCAGATTACCATAATATGCCATACTTTATACATACTTTGCTGAAAGTACACTGGACTAAACCATGTGTCAGAATAAAGGCTCAGCATAAGTTAGTGAATTCACCCAATAATAATCTACAAATCGAGAGTAAAGACTTACACTAGTGACTTTGCGGTAGATCTGTGCAGCATTTTGGCATTCTGAATATGGGTACTCTGAGGTAGCCATTTCTAGCATGCACATGCCAAAGGCATAGACATCCACTGACTCGTCATAGTGCTCCTCATACATCTCTGGGGCCATGAACTCTGGAGTACCTGAGAAATCAATACAGCATTAATTTGACATCCTGTCTCTTGTTTGCATCTGTCTGCCATTTCTGCTATCTTTATCTTCTGTTGCTATGGTAAAAACACAAATCTGTACAACACAAAATCTGCTTTTCTCCTTGACAAAGGGTAATCAATGTGCACGTAGTTATGACAACTTAATTAATCACAATGACCTTGAAGTCTAAAGCCTATAAATGTGCACCATCCACATGTGAGACTTTTTTTTAATGTATCACAAAGGCAAAACAAGTTCAAACCATTTTCCTCAGATTCAATTGCAAACCACAAGTATATCATATCTGAAGCAATCAAGAAGCCCTTGAACCAATTGTGTCCCTTTTTCTGGCTTGATTTCGACATTTCTGAAATTATAATGATGGATTTCAGCCACTGCAAGCAGAAATCATCATCTATGCAGCACCCTGATGCTTTCACAGATCTTGCTAATCATGATACCTTTGTAGCGACCTTGCAATAATTGTGCAATTTTTTCCAAGTATGCTGCTGCTGGGAGCTTTCAGGTTTACCTTCTTAAAAAGAACAGAGTTATAAATAGAAGTGTTGCTTTCTTTTTCATGTTTGAACTAATTTGAATATCTGCTGTATTAACTTTCTGTGCTAAAAAAAAAATCAATAGGTATTGATGTTTTTGTGCGCACACATTGCCGTCAATAATGTGGAGCGGCAAACAGTGCCCTTTAGTGTGCTCCAGCGTGGCAATACGATTTAAGTGAGCTAAAGAGACTGAGGAAGCAAGAAGAGACCTTTTCTTGGATCCTTGACTGGCACCATAATTACAGCCACCAATGTGGAAGACCTGCACCCCATTCAGGACAAGCATTTAACCAAAAGGCTATAAAGAGGTCAGTCACATATTCAAGAACATCTTTTACTACCCACAGGAAACTGAATGAAAGGCACAGACCTATGACACTCTTGGCAAACGATGTTCGCATGAGGGTGGCAAGGCCCAGGTCACCAATCTTTACTGATCCGGTCGGGCCTGTGATGAAGATATTGTCACACTTGAGGTCACGGTGCACAATGGGTGGTGTACGGGTGTGTAGGAACTGTAGACCCTTTAGAATTTGCCTGCACCAGCTTCGAAGAACCTTGGGCTTCATCACTTTAAAGCGCTTAAGATACCTGAAGCAGAGAAAAGCAGTTTCTCATAAAGATGTTTTCACTCTTACTTGATGATATATTGAATGAATATTAGCAGCAACAGCCTGAATGAAAAATAAAAGAGTATCATTTTGCACCACACATACCAGCAAAAAATCTGCTAAGTCTGCTACATGTTAAGACAGATTTGATCAAAAACTGATGGTGCAACACATGAATCATTTTTTACAGTTATTGTACAAATCTATTACTATTTTTTACTTTTCACCCATATTTATATAAGTGTATTTATTTCAATATTAAATAACGAAAAATGTAAATAATACACACGTTTTGAGCGTTCCTGAGGTCATGAGCTCAGTCACTAGGACAATGCACTTCTTGCCTCTAAGAACAGACTCCCACGAGTCATAGAAACGCACAATGTTGGGATGCTGTAGACCCTTCAGCATTTCAGCCTCCTCTTTAAACCGCTGCTGCTCCGCTTTGGTCAGCTTTCGATCCTGACAAATAAACAAACAAAACATTAAATATTGTAGTACATGTCAGTAGTACATAGCCTGTAATGATTTAAAATTTCCTTAAAACTCAAGTCTACATTTTTACTTCACAACCTGAAAAACAAAAAAAAAACAACCAACTGACTGGAATGGAGAGCGAAAAAGGGATATAAACATGTCTGAACCAATTATGATTGTACTTTTAAGCAAAAACAACATAAGAAATGGAACAGCTCTTGCTTCAACATCCTCTCTATGAAAGATAGAATTATTTTCACACCCAAAAGTGCTCTCGACTGTCCTATTAATCATGTTAATGACCAAGTCATAAATATTACTAACTAGTCTGTGAATTTATATAAATGTGATTTAAATTCTCACAGTAAAGTACTCATAAATTATAGTGTATTGCCTCATTAATTATGAATGTCAGCATACCATGATAGCACTGCACACTTCCAGCCACTTGCTGCTGAGAGAAAATGAGTTCCCCTTTAAAAAATGTGCTGCGAGAGAGGAATGTTCAAAGCTTTGTATCCATTCAGTTTTACTGCAAGAATGTAACCCTCCCAAACACGCTACGTTATGTTGTTCATCAGCGAATCTGCCATCTTTGGTGGTTTCAATACAGCACTGTGGCCGGTGGGGTGGAGGGAGAGCTATTTAGAGGTGTATACCGACGGCTGATCACAGCAAAACGCTTGCTTCAGCATGGACACATGCGCTCAGAGACAGTACACTAGCAATCAATGGTCACCAGGTGGCGCTGGCAAAAAGGAGATGTGTGTCAAGGAGGCAACACCCAGCATTAGCCTAAAAATCACATTTCAGCCACAGCGGCCACCATGACCAGATTGCCCCAGTGTGGCGGATGTTGATTAAATCCCTTCGCTGGCACAGTGGGGAAAATGCCACAGTGCCAACACCAAACACACACACTCTCACTCAGTCCACTGGCGAACACCACACACACTTGTGCTACCATGCGACACACTGATGATTAACTAGGCTTACCCTGAACAACCCCACGATACTAATAAAACATATTAGATGAAGCCTTGATGCATTAATATTAACACATTTATTTTTAAAGGAACAGTTCACCTAAAAATGAATATGTTATCATTTACTCACTCTCTTATTTTAAACATGTTCAACTTGCTTTTTCTGTTCGTGTCCATATTCACTGGGGTTTAAAACAACACTAGAGCCCTTTGACTTCCATTGTATGGACAAAACACACCAAGACTTTTTTTTTTTTAAATCTCTTTTATACAGGTTTGAAATGACATGAAGGTGAATAAATCATGACAATTTTCACATTTGGATGAACTATCCCTTTAAGACAAGCCACTGTTTGTTTCTTTTCTTCACTGAATCTGAACAGATGTCCCAAAAAAGGCTTGTAATCTTTAATCTGTGTGATGACAGAACATCTCTCTGAATTCTGATTTAAACAGACCAAAAAAAAAACATTTTGTCAAACTGTGATACTCTGCATTGGGTTCATTCAGTACATGTAGCTGAATACAAATGAAATACTGAGATTCCTTGACCCTTACGCTTTGAGAGTTAGTCTGTGTGACCTACATGGATAAAATAATCAAAGATGCCTGGGTCAAAGGCCACAACATGAGTTATGTAAGCAGTGTGTAAAATAAACAGCCAAGAAAGAAACGACAGCTTTTACAGCTTGGCAAACTCACTGCATGAGATTTATAAACAATTTTACTTTAATTTCTGTAAACAACTTTGCAATGGCCTGCTGTCTATGCATCAACAAGTAGGGCTAATTTCTGGAGGCTGTTTTGTGGCGTACAATCTGATTTGCCATGTAATGAGGGTTACAATTGTTAAACTTCCATCTGTAAATCACGTCATCCTCTCTCTGCTCCCCCTTCTCTTTTAAGGCATCAACTAACTAGGTGTTAGAGGAAGTATTCTGTGGAAGCTGAGGCCTCTTGTTTTCTTTTCCTCCTTTCTATGCCAGTAAGTTATGTGTAGACCCATGATCAATCTGCCCACAGAGCTGACGAATGCACTGCGTAGTCTAAACACCAGTCATTCACAAAATTCTTTGCATGCATTTCTATTCAAAAGTTTGGAGTTAGTAAGATTTCTTGTTTGAAAGAAATGTATGTGTTTATGTGTATATGCAAAGATGTCAAAAGTGACGGTCAAAAGATTTAGGTTACAAAATATTTCTAAAAGAAATTATCAAAAATTCTAAAAAAAAAAAAAAAAAATAAAAAAA
>JAFVLL020002321.1:68086-123685 GCA_021397915.2 Tor tambroides | reverse complement strand
ATGCATTTTGTATGATCCCTCTTATTTTGGTAAAATAATTAACATTTTGCAGATTCTGAAAGGTGTATGTAAAGTTTTGACTTCAACTGTAAATAAGAAATAACGGGAATTTAGAAAGGAAAATTTAAAAAAAATGTAAGGTCACACTTTATATCAGGTGACCTTAACTACTATGTACTTACATCAAAAAATAAGTACAATTTACTTATTGTGTTCATACTGTATTGCAAAACACTATTGCTGCTATTGAGGTGGGATACGGGTAAGGTTAGGGACAGGTTTGGTGGTATGGGTAAGTTTAAGGGTGGGTTAAGGTGTAAGGGATGGGTCAACAGTGTAATTATAAATGTAATTACAGAAATTAATTACAGATGTAATTACATATAGGTATTTTTAAAAATATAAGTACAATGTAAAAACATGTACAGTATGTACACAATAAGTGCATTGTACCAAATGATTAATTTAAATGTGAGTACATAGTAGTTAAGGCCACCTAATATAAAGTGGGACCAAATTTAAAAGATGAAAAAGAAGAATAAGGGAGAATAAAAAAATTATGAATAATTTATTGTTATTGTGTGAATAATAGTATTCATGTAATCAATTAAAACATAGTCCAATCACAAGTATTTTAAAATACTACTGCATTTTTGGAATCCAATTATGTAATGCAGATTACATGTAATCAGTTACTTCCCAGCACTGGCAGTGAGCCAGGGTCCTTACCAGTGCCCAGATTTGTGTACACAATATTAGTAATTATTGGTTATTCATTGATTAAAAAGGTTAAATTATCTGATATTATGTGAGACCCTATTAATCTTAACACACAGGGAGCGTCTCAGTGAGCTCCCTAGCTCCCAAAACGATTTTTCTTTTTCTTGATCATAAACTCTTCTACAGTATGTCCCATTGTCCCTCAAACTAACAGTTCTTCTGTCATTTGTGCTGTTGGTCAGTCTGCTGCAGATCTTCAGGCCTGTGTTAAATATTTCTCCAACAGCTCACCACCCATTTGAGTTCTGACTCAGTCATGACCTCCAGCAGAAACTCAGCAAAGATGAGCTTGAGTCATGACAATGAAGTATCACACACACACGCACGCAGGACTTTTTGGATCACTCAGCTGTAGCATAAGCCTTTGTTATGTGCTCCAATTCAATTGTGTAGGTGACTTGCTTTTTTATTGCTTAGGTGTTTTTTTCCTCATCTTCTATAAAGCAATTTGTCAAGAGTATGTGATAGAACTGTTTATGAATAGCAGATCAAATTAGTGTAATCAACCTTGCGGTTGCAACTCATCCATTTGTATTCATACGGTGGTTTATCTGTCGTTCACTGGGATGTGGCAGTGCTGCGAGGTTCGAAGTTCTCATGAATGGCAATGCATGCTTTATTTGTCACTTAAACATTGCTAAGCTAAAGCCGCAATCGTGTCTGACAAGCATATAGTATAGCATTGTTTTGCGTTTAATAGCTTATATACATTCTTCTCTACAACCAAATAGCAATTTGTGCGATTAGAGTAATTTAAGAGTTCCACCTGAATGAAAAGTAAAACCATGCTGTAACTAGCACTTTGCAGTGATTTTTTTTTTCTGGAAACAAGAAGCGTATGCATAATTACAAATAAAAACGGTTATCATAAACATGGTGTGGTCTGTTTTACTTAATATGCTTCCAGAGGAAAAATATGAATAATGCATTACAGTTTTTCTATTTCTCTTTGTCTCAAGGTACCGATGGATAATTCAATTACTTTTTGAAGAGACCAGACCCAAATAATGCAATTAGATTTTTATAAGCCACACAGAATACAAAACCTGTCATAAAGTTGTAATGCTGTGCGATAAGATATCAAATGCAAGTCCATTGCGAGGTCTATTCTGAGAAAACTCTGAAACATTATGGAATTAATCAGTCAATCGAATCACCTAGCTATTGAGGTGCAAGACACACAGGATGCTCACGTTGCACTCACATCTGAAGCCTGCAGAGATGAATGAATTGTGAAAGTCAGCTTTGTTTTGTCATCTTGAACAGTTTTTTTTTTTTTAGTTTGAAAAAGCGCAGGCGTGAATTGAAAATGTCTAAGCAACAGTAGGGGGTGGAAACCAGAAAAGGCACAAGTTGTAAGAGCAGAGGCTGTGGGGCACAGTGATGTGTAATAATCCTGGTGACACTAAGCATATGTTAACCAGAACAACCATGAATTAATGAGAGTTTAAAATCCCCATGATAGAACTATAATGTTATATCAATAATCTATATTACTGAGTGGAAGAACTTACTCTGATAATGAAGTAGGGGTGGCAACAAACAATCAATAACATTGGTAATGCCAATAATCGATAAAAAATTTCATGATTGATTAGTCAGGATTGTGCGCTACAGGGTTATTCAGGTTTTGTTTTGTTTTTTTAAATGTCTAAATAGTTTTCATTCATTTTCATTTCAGTTTTAGTTTTAGCTATTTTAATACATCAATATAAACTAAATGAAAATTACAAACATTGATGCAGCAACTAGCTGAGAAAAAATAAATATATAAAGTTTATACGTGACCGTTTACCACAAAACCAGTCATAAGAAATTAAAATTTGAAATTTGAAATTAAGATTTCTACGTCATCTGACATCTGATAAATATAAGCTATGACAATGACAATATGACAAATATAAGCTTTCCATTGGTGTATGGTTTGTTAGGATAGGACAATATTTGGCTGAGATACAACTGTTTGAAAATCTAAATACTGAGAAAAATCACTTCTAAAGTTGTCCAAATGAAGTTCTTAGCAATGCATATTACTGATAAAAAATTAAGTTAATAAATTACGGAAGGAAATTTACAAAATATCTTCATGGAACATGATCTTTACTTAATATCCTAATGATTTTTGGCATTAAAGAAAAATCAATCATTTTGACCCATTCAATGTATTTTAGCTATTGCTACAAATATACCAGTGTAACTTAGGGTTTTGTGGTCCAGGGTCACATATATAGTTTTTCATATCAGTTAAGCTTTTATTTCAAGTAACTTTTAAGTTTTATGTTTTTATTAAGTTTTATTTAACTATAATAATCCTGGTGTGCTGTGCTCTGTCACGGGTTGCTACTGTGAGGAGTGAGGAGACGAGACATAGGAGTACACAAAACAAGAGTCTTTAATAATCCAAATCACAGGGAATACAGGGCAGGCAGGAGACACACATAGCATGCAGACGTATAACACTCGGTGAGGAAACTCTTTAAGCACTAAACAAGGGGAAAACGAGATACACCTGGAATCAATGAAACAAAATGGGAACAGGAAATCCCAAATAAGGACATGTCACACAAAAGGAAACTAGGTCATGGGGAGCACATGGAACAAAAACACACAACAGGTCCATGGGCGTGACATTACTCCCCCCTCCCCAGAAGGCGCATCTTGCGCCGTAACAATTCCAGGGGTGGGCACCCTGGAGGCTGGTGCAGGACTGAGACACGGGAAAGGCCTCCAGGGCGGATCAGGCAGTTCAGGGGACCATGGCGGAGCAGGGAGTCCAGAGAGCCATGGTGGAGCAGTCGTGGCCTTCTCCAGTTTCCTCGGCTCGGCCACTATGGCAACGGATATGGCCCCCCAAAAACATTTTCTTGGGGAAAACTAGGTCTTTCCATACCCGGAGGGTTCTAGAGGGCGCTCTGAAGGAGCAGGCTCTGTGGGGCACTCTTGAGGGCGCTCTGGAGGAGCGGGCACTGGAGGACGCTCTGGAGGAGCGGAGCCGGCTGGGACCAGTGGAGACGAAGGTGGGCTGGATGGGACCAGCAGAGACGAAGGAGACAACGGAGGGTTGGACTTGAGATCTTTGGCCCTCCCTGGGCTAAACGGGGGAACTGAAACCCCTTCTGGGCGGGACGCAGGAACAGGAGCCCTCTCTGGGCTGGATGCAGGAGCAGGAGCCCTCTCTGGGCTGGACTGGGAAACAGGAGCCCTCTCTGGGCTGGGGTACAGAGTCTTTCTCTTGACTCTGGTCAGGGGCTAGAGCCGACACTGGAGCGGACTCTGGAGAGAGGATAGGGGCCTAGAACGCCGGCGGAAGCGCCATATCCAGGAGCTCAGAAAGGCACGCTGGAGCAGAGAACTCAATTACTTCAGGGATGCACGCTGGAGCGGACTCTAGCCCTTGCAGTACGCTCTCCAGACACCGGAGGATCCCTTCCCTCCAGCACAGTCCAGTGGTGTCTGGGAGGTCGACAGGGCAATGGTAATTGGCCCCGATCCAGAACAAAGAATTTAGGGTGGCGTCATTCAATGCCTTCAAGACGGCGAGCCCGCAGAATTCCCGGGCGAACTCCACCAACAGAAGATTCCTGCGGGCTAGGGCGGCGAATCTCACAGCAATCTCCATAACAAAAGGAAATGTAAACAAAAAAAACTTTCAAGAAACGGAAACAAAAACAGGGTGAAAGAACGCCGCTTACTGTGGGTCGAGTGTTCTGTCAAGGGTTACTTCTGTGAGGAGCGAGGAGACGTAGGAGTACACAAAAACGAGAGTCTTTAATAATCCAAATCACAGGGAATACAGGGCAGGCAGGAGACACACATAGCACACAGACATATAATACTCGACAAGGAAACATGGGGCAGACAACTCTTTAAGTACTAAACTAAATGAGGGGAAAACGAGATGCACCTGGAATCAATAAAACAAACTGGGAACAGGAACAGGAAAACCCAAATAAGGACATTTCCCAAGAGGAAACTAGGTCATGGGGAGCACATGGAACAAAAACACACAACAGGTGCATGGGCGTGACATGCACAGAGTATCAAAAAAAATCTTTGCAAAAAAGAAAAATGCGATTTTTGATCAAATTAAAATAATAATTTTGCTAAAATATTTATTCTTGTATATGAAATTTAGGTTTAAAATTATTATCATTTTTAATTTAGTGATTTATAGTTAAAATGTATTAGTAGGCTATATGTAGAAACATTATCAATAAATATTGTAAAAGTACTGTTCAGTTATTGTTCACTGCTAGTTTAAGATACTTACAGCATAAATTCAACCTTATTGTAAAGTTAAGCAATACAAGAAGAAAAACTGCAACAGAGTGCAATGCCCTCCTCAGCACATGACAATCATCATAATTATTTATACTGATATGATCGGATAATCCTCATAAAAAGAACAACTGTAGCGTGAAAGATTTGTTCTTTGTTCTGTACAACATTTTCACTTGGGACCCTTAAATTTGTTGCACTAGACAGTGAACCAAAAAGCTAGTGTGCAGCGCTTTAACTGGAGAGATGCTTAATCCTCACGGGAGAATCCGTCTTCCGTGACAGCTTATATACTGCAACTGACAAACTCACGTCTTGCCCTGCACATCGTTTGAGGTCTCGGCACCACTGTGATGGATCCTGTTTTTCACTGATCAAGAGTCAGCCTTGCAACCTTCAGAATGTGAGGGAGGCGAGCAAGCTGTCGAGCTGAGGAGCCAGACCACAGATCCCTTTTGATTCTTAAAAGAACAATGTTTCCCTTGACAGCCTACTGTAAATATCCAACAGGAAATTAGCAGTTTTTAACATCATGAACCAAATTTAGCATATGTCAATATATATGTAAAAAAAAAAAAAAAAAAAAAAACTACATTTCTGGATTCAAAATCAACTGTGGATGATATCTTTTTCAACCAAAAATTTTAATTTTCTAAAAAAAACAAAAAACAAAAAAACACAATATTATAGACATAGGACTCGTATTTTAGCTGGAAGCAAGAGTTTGAAGTTAAAAACATCCTAATGAATTTCTCTAGTACAAATACAAAGCTTTTCACTTCACAAGACATTAATTGATGGACTGGAGTCATGTGGATTACTTAGCCTATTATTGTGATGCTTTTATCAACTGTTTGAAGTCTCATTCTGATGGCACCCATTCACTGCAGGGGATCCATTTGTGAGCAAGTGATGTAATGCTAAATTTCTCCATCTGTTCCGATGAAGAAACAAATTCATACATCTTGAGTGGCCTGAGGGTGCATACATTTTCAGCAAATGTTCATTTTTGGGTGATTATTCTTTTAAAGCTCTTTAAAGAGATAGTTCAAAATGAAAATTCTGTCATATTTACTCACCCTCATTACTCACCCTCAAACATGCATGACTTGCTTTCTTTTGTGGACATTATTCATTGTGTGGCCAATGAACATTTGCATTCTGCAGAAAAAAAAGAAATGCATTAATTAAGGTAAGTAAATGATGACATAATTGTCATTTTTGGCCCATCCCAATGAAAAGATGATGGTGCCACATTAATAAAAAAAACAGCATGCTCCATTCACTTGTTGTGACCATGCTCTATAGCAGCCTGCTGAAAGAGAGAGAAACACTGCATATGAAGGTGGAGGGAAAGAAGATGAAGAACAAGAGGGAGACGGCTCTCGAGAGCAGCAGAAAAGGAGGGGGATGTAAAGAAAACGGGAGGGAGAAAGGGGAGGGACGCATACAACAGAGTGAGATCGCCCCTGGCCCCCTCCAAGCTCTCGCTGGCATCTCACGCTTCATTAGTTTTCAACCATTATGAACAATATTTGTCATCTTCTTTGCCCCCTGGAGCTGTTAGTTTACAAGCCACCTGATAGAAATAAGTACAAGACTTCACATGGAATTACATGTGCCTCGCTTTTCTCCCTTTTCCAAAGGCCATTTCTTTGTTTCCCCCATTTTTTACGTTCTGTCCTCGGCATGAATATTTTGTGGAGGGGATTTCGAGCATTTGCCCTGTGGTCTCCAGGGGCAACGTAGCCTGAGCTGCACTGCGCGCTCTGCAGCGGGGGGATGCGATGGCCCCGTAGCAGCTCAATTACAGTATAATCTCTTTAATTAAAAGTGTAACCAGCATGAAAATCATCTCAGTTAAGGGTCAGACAGACAAACACCAACCGCTTCTTTGCTGGTGCCACATCAGTATAATAAGCGTTACATTCGCCAAATCTCACCACTGACATTTCTCGATCGCTATTCATTAGCCTGCATCGAAATTCCACCCACAAAAGAGGCTAACAGAGCGTATAATGCCTTAAAACATAATTGATTTCATAAATAACCTTTCACTGTTAAAGGAACTCCATCCCAAACCCCAAGTTTCTCATGTAATGCGCCGTACTGTAAGATTGAGTGATCCAATGTGCGTGAGCTAACAGATGGAAACCAACTGTTCTCGGTATTTACTCCCTAAGCCTGAATGTATCAGATGATCAATAAGACAGAAAAGCCATTATTATCATATCACAGTTCATAAGATTATGCTCTTCAGGATAATATCTTCTGCCTCTGCAAATTGATTGAGGAAATCTATTAGACTTGTCGCTTGGAGCTGCTATGAACTTATGAAAATGTATCTATTGGAATAGCAGCTTATCCTCTGGGGTTTGAGCACCATCTTCCAATGCAATGACACTTACTTGATTTACTCTGCACGCTCGCTGTTGATTCGGGGTGTGAGGAACGAGGCATTTTAAGAGATGTCTTTACTAGCTCCATCTGCAAAATCACACTTCAAACTATATTCTTCAGGATGGATGCTATTCGGCTACTGGACCAAATCAGATTTTTTAAAAAAGGGAACAAAATGTGTAATTTCATAATGAAGGGCCATAATCTGGTAGTCCAAAACATATAGATGCATATTTTCTTAGCAGAGCTCTGAAGGAGATGGGCAACAAATTAGTAAGAATTTAAAAAGATGAAGCACTCTTGGAAAACCATTGGTCTGGAACTGAAATTCTCCTATTAGCAAGCTGAATAGTCCTCAGATTTCCAATCAAAATGCCTTATAAGCAAATGCAACAGTTCCAGAGAGAGAGAAGAAATAATGTAAAATTCATGATGTACGGATCAGAAGACACATTAGGTTTTAATCTTCCGTTCCGCCACACAGCTATTGCTTTCATTCATGTTATATGTTGTTGAGGATTTAAAATCTGTTAACCTTAAATGTCAGTTTCTGTGCCGTGTGAAAACCAGGCCTCATCTCATGCTTTTACATTGTATGTGTATGTGTTCATATTTAAAATAGATTGTTAGCCACCTTGACATCAGTTATCTTTTTTAATTGCATGTTTGCTATATGCTACGCTAAGATGCTAAAATTCAAAACACAGTCCCAACTCACACTGAGAAAGCACTTCAAACATTGTGGTTTTGGAAACATTACTCAAGATTTGATTGTTTTCATGTCATAGCACAAAGCATAAATTTTGAAATGAAATGTCAGAATAAAATTGACACTGAAACATGATGCCCTGCCAGCACGTGTAGACCTGATGCAGCAACTTTTCCAACAAACAGAACTAAAGCACCTGTGCCAGCTTTCTGTGACAATAGGGCAGCTTGTGAAAAGATTTCATTTTCACAAGCTGGGTGAGTCATCACCTGGAGGGTCCTGAGTGCCGCAGAGCAGATAAAGTCCCAACCGTTACAGATGGGCTTTAAAGGAGTGTATGAAACCCCACAGCAGGTGAACTGCTGGGTTCTGCAGGAGACTCGGTTTTATCCACAGTATTCCTGCGGCCCTTGATACTTGCACAAATTATGGCCGCAACCTGTAAACAATCAGTGATTAAAAATAAGCTATATTTGTGAAACTGGGGTACACATGAAATCAAGAGTGAAATGAGGTGAAATTATTCTCATTCCACCACTGAAAGATGAATAACCTGAAAAAGAAAAGCTGTTCACGCTCACAAAAATTTTTCTCTAATTGGCATGATTAACCAAGTCCTCCATAAAAACACAAAACAAACATTAAAATTAATAGAAGAACACAAATTATACACACAAAGAAAAGTGATTTAATTTTTTATATATTACATTTAATATTACACTTCTGTGAAAACGTGTTTTTTTTGGGCTGTGCTCTTGTTGCATTTACAGTACATTGTCATGATCAGAAGGAGTTTTGAGACCCTCCAAACAGCAAGTCATTTTGCAAAACAGTTTATTCATTAGTTTTTAAAAACATTTGGTCACACTTTATATTAGGTGGCCTTAACTACTATGTACTTACATCAAAAAATAAGTACAATGTACTTATTGTGTTCATACTGTATTGCAAAACACTATTGCTGCTATTGAGGTGGGATACGGGTAAGGTTAGGGACAGGTTTGGTGGTATGGGTAGGTTTAAGGGTGGGTTAAGGTGTAAGGGATGGGTCAACAGTGTAATTATAAATGTAATTACAGAAATTAATTACAAATGTAATTACATATAGGTATTTTTAAAAATATAAGTACAATTTAAAAACATGTATGTACACAATAAGTGCATTGTACCAAACGATTAATTTAAATGTAAGTACATAATAGTTAAGGCCACCTAATATAAAGTGGGACCAAACATTTATATTGCAAATTAACATTTATCAAATGCTATTCAAGGGGACTTCAAGCAACAAGTCATAGTGACTCAATAATATTGACAGTGCTACTATATCACATACTGCAAAATATTGTATTTTTGGACACCAACTTGTGCAGCTTCTACAGGCTTATTCCAGCTTGCTCTAACCACAAGTTTTATGATCATGACACCATATTTTTATTATTTATTTATTTTTGTATTTGGTGTCTGTGATTAACGTTTTAGAAATTGCAACTCTTTCATGGATGTTGGCTTTGTGAAGTTCTCTGTGGTTGGCTTTTGTGGAAGCCAGGACTTCAAGGTGAATATTGAAGTTTGCTGTCACTTTGCTGAAGTAGTCCTCTGTTTTGTTTGGACACAATTCTTCTTATTGATCAACAGTCCCTATCATTCACTTTCAGTTTTCAACCACTATTCCTCTTTGCTGATGAAGTTTTGCCATGCTTTGTATATAAAGTCGTGACCATAGGGACTTGCTCTTAAAACACCAAAAAATTGAGCTGTTAATGTTACAGACACTCATGCTAAACGGGTTTCCATGATTTGCCTTTTTGGAAGCCTGACAAGTTTGTACAAAAAAGTTTGCAAATGTATTTTATATTTTGCATCATATTTAATACACCAGGATTTATGGCCCATATAGTGAGAATAGCTCATACTCGATAAGGAAAAAACATCCATTTTATTCAGAGGCCCAAACTGAGCAAAAATATACATTTAAAAATACTCTAAATATGCAATTTGGTGCAAGAAGTAAGATGAAATTCTGATAGTTTGTAATGTAAATCAATGTGATCTTTATAAATGTAAATCTATTTACATAAAATGCATATAAATATCAGCTGTCACACTATATCGCCCAATAATATGTCTTGATAAGATGGTATTTAGATGTTTAGTTATATGATTAAAGCTCTATAGTTTTAATTGTAGTAGGCAAAACAATGCAATCTGATACTTTACATTTTAACATTATTATTTTTTTAAATTATGTATGGATAATCAAGTAAACCCAAGTAAATGCTCATCTTGAGATACTACTAACAATAGAAAAGTAATTCTCATGTTTAAATGATAAATAATTAAAGATTTCACAGCTGAAGAAGAGATTTATACTAAAAGGCCTTTTACTTTATAGATCACGAACTATCAGTCAAAGCCCAGAAGCCATGTAGAAAATTGTGAAGGTTTTTCAGGAGTTTTGTTGACAATTTCTTAGTTCTTAGTTAGAAATTCAGGTCACACTTTATATTAGGTGGCCTTGACTACTATGTACTTACATAAAAAATAAGTACAGTGTACTTATTGTGGTCATATTGTATTGAAAAACACTTTTGCTGCTATTGAGGTGGGATATGTGTAAGGTTAGTGACAGGTTTGGTGGTATGGGTAGGTTTAAGGGTGGGTTAAGGTGTAAGGGATGGGTCAACAGTGTAATTATAAATGTAATTACAGAAATTAATTACAAATGTAACTACATATAGGTATTTTTAAAAATATAAGTACAATGTAAAAACATGTATGTACACAATAAGTGCATTGTATCAAATGATTAATTTAAATGTAAGTACATAGTAGTTAAGGCAGACCTATAATATAAAGTGGGACCGAAATTCATGATCAGATATGATACAAAAGGCTTTACAGGGTTAAATATTTAAAAGCTATAAGCATTAAATGCAGAGTATCTAGCATCAAGCATCAAAATATTGTGATATGTTCTGTTGCATTGAAACTGGAAAGGTCGGCAATATTTTTGAACACAGTATGCAGGCTTGCTCGTAATATTGTTCATCGACAAGCTTGTAGAGCGTGTCCTCGTAATTCTGTTCTATACAACTCCCCACTCTTAGCTGCGCAGCAGGCCGAGGTTATGCTACCCGCAGAGACAGCATAGGACATGCAGTTTCCACTTTGTGGGGGAACAGATACACACTGAGATGGTTTAAGATGTATAAGTCAAGGGATTCTCAGGCCATTATGTTGTTATCAACGCCAGTACACAGTTTCCTGGCATAAAGACGCCTCAGGGAGGAGTAATAACTGTTTGAAGGCAAGGTTTAAGAGATAAATATGTAGTGTCTCCATTTGTTGGGTCTTGGTTCTCCTTTACATTTCCTTATACGATGGGTTATTGCACCACAGACACAAAAAATAAATCTGTTTTGATGAAAAAAAGTTGGTTCCTCTACATTCATCCTCATCACATTCACTAGCAAGGCTGCAAAGAGAAACGGATCACCCCATCTACTATATAACCCATTTCAATGGCAGCCACTTCCAACATATGTGGTAAAAGCGGCATTATGGCTTCAAAGTGCTATATACACGGGAAAGAGAGCTCCATACAAGTGACCCATAACTTTGATGTGCAGAGGTACCACTGAGTGAGTGGATGTGTTCAGCTCTCATCACCAGCTGTGATTGATAGGTACGCCGGAGTAGTTCTGGCCAACGGAGTGCGGCTCTCACTCAAACGACTGCCATACCACAGCATCTCTGTTTACTCTTATGATTTACTAACGCTGCTGCTGCCACTAGCTCCCAGTGCACTGCTGAGACCCGATGCTCTCTTCAAACGGAAAGCTTTTAGAGAGCTCAGTTTAGAGATCAAACGCTTGTGATCCCCAAATTGCTGTGTGGTTGCTGTATAAATATTACCAACCGGTGCCTCTTTGTCATGACATTTTACATCTCACCAAATGCAGAATAGTTGTCATTGTGACTCATATCTGTGATGCTTAATATTTTTGTCTAGACTCTATAGAGAAAATTTTATAACATGTTTATAAAAAATAAAAGCTGACAATAATGGGATCATGAATGTAGCTTTCTGGTTTGGAACAACATGAGTATAAATGATGACAGAAATATCACACCAGTAAGGGTCTATTGACACTTGAACTCATCATTTTTTATTGAACTTATTTTTGCATTCCACTGTGCTGCTCTTTCATTGTTTTCCTATGTAAGTGTGATTAAATGAACAAGTTTCAATAAACAAGTTAACACTGAGTAACTTACATTTTAGGCACAATTCAGAGTAAATATTCAGAGTAAATTTGTTTTGAAGTCAATCAACTAGTGATGGAAACAAAATATTACTTCTTAAAGACCTTCGTTCATCTTCAGAGCACAAATTAAGATACACTGCTCAAAAAAATTAAAGGAACACTTTTTAATCAGAGTATAGCATCAAGTCAATTAAAATTCTGGGATATTGATCTGGTCAGTTAAGTAGCAGAAGGGGTTGTTAATCAGTTTCAGCTGCTTTGGTGTTAATGAAATTAACAACAGGAGCACTAGATGGGCAACAATGAGACGACCCCCAAAACAGGAATGGTTTTACAGGTAGAGGCCACTGACATTTTTTCCCCTACTCATCTTTTCTGACTTTTTTTCACTAGTTTTGCATTTGGCTAGGGTCACTGTCACTACTGGTAGCATGAGGCGATACCTGGACCCTACAGAGGTTGCACAGTCAGTCCAACTCCTCCAGGATGGCACATCAATACGTGCCATTGCCAGAAGGTTTGCTGTGTCTCCCAGCACAGTCTCAAGAGCATGGAAGAGATTCCAGGAGACAGGCAGTTACTCTAGGAGAGCTAGATAGGGCCATAGAAGGTCCTTAACCCATCAGCAGGACCGGTATCTGCTCCTTTGTGCAAGGAAGAACAGGATGAGCACTGCCAGAGCCCTACAAAATGACCTCCAGCAGGCCACTGGTGTGAATGTCTTTGACCAAACAATCAGAAACAGACTTCATGAGGGTGGCCTGAGGGCCCAATGTCCTCTAGTGGGCCCTGTGCTCCCTGCCCGGCACCGTGGAGCTCGACTGGCATTTGCCATTGAACACCAGAATTGGCAGGTCCACCACTGGTGCCCTGTGCTTTTCACAGATGAGAGCAGGTTCACCCTGAGCACATGTGACAGACGTGAAAGGGTCTGGAGAAGCCATGGAGAACGTTATGCTGCCTGTAACATCGTTCAGCCTGACCGGTTTGGTGGTGGGTCAGTGATGGTCTGGGGAGGTATATCAATGGAGGGACACACAGACCTCTACAGGCTAGACAATGGCACCCTGACTGACATTAGGAATCGGGATGAAATCCTTGGACCCATTGTCGGACCCTACGCTGGTGCAGTGTTTCCTGTGTTCCTCCTGGTGCACGACAATGCCTGGCCTCATGTGGCGAGAGTATACAGGCAGTTCCTGGAGGATGAAGGAATTGATACCATTGGCCCCCACACTCGCCTGACATAAATCCAATAGAACACCTCTGGGACATTATGTTTCACTCCATCCGACGCCACCAGGTTGCCCCTCAGACTGTCCAGGAGCTCAGTGATGCCCTGGTCCAGATCTGGGAGGAAATACCCCAGGACACCACCCATCGTCTCATTTGGAACATGCCCCGATGTTGTCAGGCATGTATACAAGTACGTGGGGGCCATACAAACTACTGAGTACTATTCTGAGTTGCTGCAATGAAATTTCAGCAAAATGGACTAGCCATTTTGGCTATTTTCGGGGTGTCTTTGAATTCAGCCCTCTGTAGGTTGATAATTTTAATTTCCATCAAACGATGTGGCATCCTTTCATTCCTAACACATTACCCAGTCCATATCAGTATAGATATCCAGCATTATATTTTTCCCCATTGAGATCTGATGTGTTTTCAAAGTGTTCCTTTAATTTTTTTGAGCAGTGTATTTTGGATGAATTCCGAGAGCTCTCTGACCCTCCCATAGACAGCAAGGATACTACCACTATCAAGGTCCAGAAACGTAGCAAGGGCATCGTTAAAATAATCCATGTGACATCAGGGATTCAACCATAATTGTACGAAGCTACGAGAATATTTTTTGTGCACAACAAAAAACAAAAACACCCTGGCGCCATTTTGGAGAGTATCCACTGAACGTAAACAACGTATGCTGTCTAGTATCCTTGCTGTCTATGGGAGGGTCAGAGAGCTCCCAGTTCAAAATTCATCAAAAATATGTGTTCCAAATATAAACGAAGGTCTTATGGGTTTGGAACGACATGAGGGTGAGTAATTAATGACAGAATTTTCATTTTTGGGTGAACTAAAATGTAAATGTTTTGAACTAAGGTTTCAAAACATTTACAAATCAGTGGTTCAGAGCATGTTTCAAACACACCAAATCACATGATTTCAGCAAACAATAACTTGCTGAACAAATTTTTACAGTACCTTCATTTTTTATTTGTAGATTCAATTTTATACTTTCAGGAAAACATTTGTAATTGGTTTGTATGTTAAACATGTATATGAGGTGATTTTTCGTTTCAGTGACTAGTGTAACAGTTGTCTTCGAAGATTCATTCAAAAAGTCATTTTTCAAACAGTACATAAAAAGAGTAGTATGTCAGAATTCAGAGTATTCGAAAAACAGTAGCAAAAATAAAAGTACCCAGGTGACCTACTACTTCTGCCAAGACTCTAAAGTGTGCATTTGATGGACACTTTACTATACCATTAAGCCAAGAAAGAAGATTCCCGTACGAAAATTAACCATGATTTTAATACAAATAAAACAAAAAAAAACATGGTTACTAGTTAAACCATGGTAACCACAAATTAACCATGGTTTTTCTACACTAACTATAGTTTAACCATGGTATTTGTAGTAAAACTGTTGTTATACAAATGGTAATCAGTACACCAAAAAAACCTTGGTTACTACACTTTTACTAAAGCCATGGTTAATTTTCATAAGGGTTTGTGAATGGCTGTGAAACTAATATATGCAGTACTAGACAGTATGTGATTTCGAATGCAGCTGTTCACTTTTTTCTTAAAAAAGCTATTCAGTTGTTTGATAGAATGGTTCAATGACTGACTCATAACAGCTTGTTTTGTTCCTAAATGAATCAGTGGTTGTTTGAATGAAATAACTGAATGATTCAGTGAGGACTTACGACTAACTGTCGTTTAATTTGATTACCTTGCGAAACTCTCTCTTTTTTGAGTGTTATTTTATTATTGTATTTTCTCATTAGAAAGGTGCGTGCAGATGTGTGTAACAGGTAATTGCTGTCAGATTAGAGGGGTACAGTTTGAATCTCTGGGGTCAAGCCAGTGGTTTTGAGAGAGTGACAGAGTAAAGCGTTATTCTAGCGCCTGCTAGAGTCTCTACGAGCACAGGTGAGAGCTGGAGAGATCTTGATGAAATATTAAAGGCCTGTGAGCTGATGTAGGGCCAGGACGAGGGCACTCAGGAGGCACTGTCTCCTTAATTACTGTGTGCGGTGGTTTCACTATTTCATTTGGGAAAAATCCCAGATTGAGGTTATGTTCAAATTGCCCTTCTTCTGCCACCGAGCGAACTGGACTACGGTGCCCGGAGGACACGGCTCCTGATTTAATTAATGCTTGGGTGTGTTATGCCCTATGTTAGTGGGGGGTTTGACGAGTCATTAGGTAATAATAATGGCCCCAATCTCAATTAAACAGCATATTTAAGAAACAATGAACACTAATCGACAGTATAAAGGTACAATCAGAAGTATTTACAGTGTAAACAGCTCTTTACAGTAACGTTAATTATTTGCACAGATGAAATTAAAGACACAGTCTGACTATAAAGGGGCTTTCAGTGCGCCGAGTTTCAGAGATTGGCATAGTTAAAGACCCAGCCATGGTTATTAGTGTTATTAACTTAATCCCTCTCTCCTCATGGTCTCCTGGAGCATTGATCCTCCAAAATGGAGTATGGATCCCACTTTATCCACTGTCTTAGAACAGCGCTATCTCGCCTTGTGTGTTCTGCCTATCCCTTCATGGACACTAGATATTCAAAGATAATCTGATGACCTATGAGTATGCTGATGCAAAACATATCATAA
Source organism: Tor tambroides (assembly GCA_021397915.2). Lineage (NCBI taxonomy): Eukaryota > Metazoa > Chordata > Actinopteri > Cypriniformes > Cyprinidae > Tor > Tor tambroides. The sequence goes on along the minus strand of JAFVLL020002321.1, from coordinate 107,387 downwards.
CTATGGCTGCATCCAAAATCGCATACTTTGGCTACTGAATAAGTATGTATCGACCATTAAAAATTACAATCTATATGTAATCTGGAGATACTGCATTTGTCACGTTATTATTGACCTACAGCATCAGCTGTATTACTTAACTTACATTAACAAATCCTCTCCCATGGCCTCATGGGAGAGTAAAGTTTCCATCAGATGCACACTTCTGAATCTCGCCAGGAATAGTAGTTCACCGAGGGACTACTATTTTGCCTATTGTTTTATAAATACTGTGAATTTTGCGTGCGTGCGTGTGTGTGTGTACTACATAGTACAGAAGTATACGACAAGATCGTTTATAAGCATTGCAAAAATGTTATAAGTTTTTTGTATTGCTGGAAGCACATGTAGTGAACCTTTTTTTTTTCAGTCACAAGAGAGAGTGTTAAAGGTCCACTGATCTCCAGTACGCCAACAAAGCCTCATCACTTCGGTCCCCCTGGACACCAGAGAGTGTGGCAGAAAATCCGTCAGCCCTAAAAGAGCTTGTTGCTGAAATTGATTAGCATTTAGATTGTATCTAGTTTGACTCAAAGGAGGAGAGGCTACAGATGGTTTGAAAGCAGCAGATTTGGAAGTAGATTTTGAAAACTGTCCGTAAATGGATGCATTTACACGCAAGTCATTTCATGTTTTCTTTTAGGCCTGTGTATCCTCCACCCCCGGAACCCCGTCTGTTATCTAAAGTCCTCTGAGGGCTGCCATTACTCACTTATCATATTTTTAGTTCATAGTATTGAACAGTGCATTCATCTACTTCATGAGAGAGTCCTCTTTTGGGAGAAGCCTAAACCATGAGGTTTGATCTCAGATACTAATTTTATCATACGGTACATTTATTAGTATAAATTTAACATCCACTACAGCCGCATGACCATAAACCGAATGAAGTTCGTTCATCTTCTCCTTCCGAGACCATGTGCATTCTTCATTGCAATGGATAATGCTAAAACATGTTCCTATCAGTATGCTCTTTCCAAGGGCTTGACATTAAGAAGAATAAATAGCACTGGTTTCACAACACCACCTAATTCATCAAAGTCGCTGCCACGAGTACATGCCCAGTGTGAATGATCAAACACTAGCTGGGCTTTTGGCTCACGCTGAAGGCACCGGTGCATTAGAAGGCACGGGAACTGTCTGCTAATCAGGAAAACTATCAATCCCTTTCATGAGATGCATTAGAAGGCCACAGTTCTAGGGTTTCAATACAATAATCTGAAAACAAATCAATTTTCTGGCAAAATCTAGCGAGGTACCTAGTATCAAGGCATGATTTGTTCATTTGAATGCATGAGATGTTGCTGTAACTTAACACGCTGTCACTGTTTGGCTCTTCTGAATTAAACACATTCACAAAGTATTAGGTTAGCACCTAGGAAACCACAGTAAGACTCACAATACGTCACACTGCTCAAGGCCTTACTCATCTCAGAACTATTAGTGTAAATGACAAGTATTTTGGAGTGTAAAGAGGAAATGTGTAGTTGGCACCAATGAGCAAGGTTTTTTTGTTTTTTTTTCAGTCCTTACATGATTTGCTGCTGATAGTAGTGAAGTACTAGCTACTGATAATAAATTTCTGCTCAAGCGCATGTTGTAGGATCTTTATTTATCTGCTGCCCTCTGCTGGCAATATCCTATGAGGAATTCTAGGTTTTGAATTGTGGCCAAAATCTTTCATTCTCCTCTTTTGTGAGCTCTGTTGCTGACATACTGAATTCATTTTTATCTCCAGAAGCCACCAGCTAACACTGTTTTAACCCCAATGTGCTAATTTAATAATTTAAGCAAACATAAAATTATAAATGTGGTATGTAGTGGACCGGTGTTATTCACCTAAAAGCAAAAACACTCTAAAAAAAGAAAAGGTTTATGTACTGCAGGGAGAAAAGAGTGCTTCATCTTTGAACGACAATAACATTCATTTAATAACATTCACGGGATGTTGTTTATTTTGCAATATATATATATATATATATATATATATTGCAAAATAAACAACATCCCGTGAAAAAAATAACATACAGCAATGTGGGTGGAAAAAATAGAATATCACGTTAAAAATATTTTACATTTTAACAGCGTTATACAATACATGAAAACCCATCATTAATGGCAATATGCATTGCTGTTGCTGTTTTTTTTTTCCCAATTCATTTCATGTTCCTGTTTATTTATGTTCAGAAATATTAGTTAGGATTTGTACCTGTTTTCTGTCCTTATCGGTGAAATTTGTTTAAAAAATATCAAACCCAGAGTCAAGTTTAATGTCATGATTCAACAATGTACATTCTCTTTAATGGTACAAATAAAAGGTCCATTTTACACTGTGTTCATGCCTTGCACCATATTTATACTTCTTTTTTCTGCCAGTCATATAAAACAATAATAATTATAAAAAATACCAATAATAAAAAAGTTTAAAAAAAACACACACCATATGGTAGACATGCTGGGGACCTACACAAGCAGCAATATGGTCTAATGTAGAGATTGGCTCTGCTTGCATTTAGCATTTAACTTAATATTCTCCATACAGCCTTTATTCTATGAAAAATTGCTTGCTGAGTTTAGTCCAAAAGCATGCTGGGCACAAAGGAGTGACTCTGCAAATAGCACCACACACACACACAAGCAGCCCTTGCAAATGTTTTAAAAGTATCACATAAATTGTCGTTATTTTCCTCCATTTCAGTTATCCCACAGTGATGATTACACTCCATATGCATGTGGTGCCATGGAAAAATCCATTTGCATTGTGGCTTTTAAAACATTTCACATTAGATGTCTCTTAAAACTGCATTAAAAGTTACCCATTAAGATGAGAAATATGACGTTTTGTGGTTTTACTTCTTTGGGTTATTAAATGTTCCATTTATGATTACATCATGAGCTAAAGATACAATTTTCAGAAAAGAAAGATGGATTTGCTGTTGGTGTTTGATATATAGTTTATATAAGGATGCAAAGAAACAACAGAAAACATATTCACATACCAAAAAAAAAAAAAAAAAGACAATTGATGTGTTAAGACCTTTGTCCCTTCAAGTCAATAAAGTGATTTGGTTGTACAGTCACAGAGTGAACACTTTTTTGCACATTTATACATATGAACTGGCACCTCATCATAAATCATACTTATTTTCTTATCATTTGTGATGAGGCACACTCACAACTTTGGGATTTTTAAACATTACTCTTCTAAATCAATCAATAAGTTCTCTTGGTGGAAAAATAGCTATGAAAATGATATTCAGTTCACTTATAATAACATAATTATAACATATCTCACAACACAACACTGAAAAATATTGTTAGCCGCCCATCTGGAGGGAAATACCATAATTTTGTCTTCCAGTCAAACTGAATGTATTTGTGATCCAAGTTTTGCATCTGTTCCCCATCTTCAATGGTGAGTAATCACTTTTTGTTCTTTAGCACATCTAGACATTCTAGCCTCAGTTTTGTCTGGAAGATTTAAATAATACATAAACATTGCTTAAATATACTGGAATCAGAACACAAAAAACTGATCATATGACTGATTGCAGAGAAGGCAGCATTTAGAGGAATCATACTGACATAGCCTACTTATATAATCTTCAGGCACAGTATGAAAAATGCAAAAACATTTACAAAAAAGAATGACTGACTGTATGTCTTTTATAACCCAGCCTCTCCATCACAGGCCAGCATGTGTCCTCAATGAGTTTGATCTCATCTACAGCCATATTCTCCTTCCACATGTTGATTTTGGCAGGTGATATATCTCCTTCATATATCAGATTATACAGATTTGTAGATGTGGCAAATGTCAGCTGGTTTAATGCAGCTGGTGCTACTGGTATTCCAAGAAAGTTATGTATCTTTCTTGCTGTCTCTTCAGGAAAATATACAACATCTTCAAATTTGATTATGAAGTAAGTTTGTGGGGGGAGGCTTGCGCTCACCTTGAGCCCTGCTGAATTGTGAGCCAGCCATAGCTGAGCTAGCAGCTGTACAGGGTTGGGATCTGGCTGGGAGAGGATCTTCTTTAAAGAAAGGAACTGTGAGTCCACTATAGCACAACCCTGATCCACACCATCAATGTTCTGCTGAAAAATGTTGACGATGTGCCTTTTAATATTCTTACGCAAGTACAGGCTTGGCTTGCTGCTGTAGAGCATTAGATAAATCCATGCACGTGGGTCTCTGACCACATGAACTGAGCGAAGTGAGCGACCTATGACCTCTTGAAGATACGGCAGCTTCAAGAACCAGCCTCCACTGCCCATGTTCAGCACTGGCCGGGCATTTGGGTACTTTACCAGGTGCTGCCTGAGCTCTTGTATGTATGCGATGTCCATATGGGTACCCTTGCCACGCCATGTCCTTGTCTGCTCTGACAGCAACATCCTTCTCTTTCTTTGTCCTTTTACTTTGACTTTGTTCTCTGTTTCATCATTGCTCTGGTGCAACTGAATGTTTTGCAGGTGCAGTTTCACATTGTGGACTATGGAATGGAACCATCCCTGAATGACTCGAAATCGTCCATTTTGCGCATCTGCTTTGGACCACTCGCAAGCGTCCACCAGGGAGATGAAAGGAGATATGGGGAACCGCAGGTGGGTCGAAGGGATCCGAAGGTATACAAAGTCAGAGCTATTATCGAAAAGGTGCTGAAGGATCTCTGCGCCCGAGCCTGGCATGGATGTAATCGTGATGATGGGGAGGAGGTCATGGACACTAGAGTCTTTTCCATCATATATGCTGCTGTCTTTTGACTTAACATTGCACAAGAGCTGTTCGCAGCCATAAAAAAGAGATAAAAGTTCAGTCACCCACAAAAACAACACACAGACCAGAGTGCAATGAATTAGCATATTAAACGACACGTGAAACTTCCTTTTTTTGATTAAAAAAGCTACAGCAAAACATAAAGTCAATACCGCAGAGATGTTTACCACCAATCCAAAGTCAAATACAAAATCTTTTGTGACTTGACTTGGCAAGGTTTGAATTCCCCGGCCAAACTGAACCATTCTTCTGTTGTCTTCTGTTTTAGCAAAGCCTGCAAAGCCCAAGTAGCCATGTCTGGCCTCAATGTCTTCGTAGTTTGTTACAACTGACACAACAGTCTCTGTGTCATTAAGAGTCACTGATATTTTGACTCCATTTTTACTGTTGTCTATGAATCTACAGTCCGAGACCTTGACGTATGGGCCATGCATCAAATAAGCCACTCTAGTGACAGTGTTCTCCATGGGAAAGGTCACGTTTATATACTGCGTCCATCTCTTTTTGAATTCAGCAGCCTGTTCTGCCTCTTGTATCCTGGCAACGGGGCTGGATCCTTGAGCGTCCAGCCAAAACATTTTGTAATGTGCATCCCACACATCCATCAGAGCCCCATTGTATTTTCCAAATGATCTGTGAGGAACATACCTGAAATCAATGTCAAGGTTGTGAAAAAACGCACTGAGAGAACTGAGAGGGGAGCGCTTGTGTTTCTCGATGTGGTCCAGCACAAGTAAAGTTTGAGAGTTGAGAAGCACAAGTGCTCGATAAACACTCTTTAGCTTCATGGCGGATGAATAGGCCGACACAGACTCTCCACTCACAAACAACACGTCCTGATGCGATGAAGCTGCAATGACCTCCCCAGAAGTATCCCCGACTTCCTTTTCTCCCCATCGTAGCCACTTTGAACATTCCCCCAACTGTCCTTCCCATGGCTGATTACACTGGCTGGTGGGTGAGGGGGCAAATACAAGCACATTGTTAAGATAGCTGTATTTAGGACCATACAAGGCCTCAGAAACAAACACCAGTCCATTTGGTGCAAAAGTAAAGGAGTTTTGATCAGGGTGTTCGTGCCCGGGGTTAAAGTTCGTCCAGCCTTCTACCCAAGAATAAGGTTGTGCATGGACAATATCATACACTGCTCGCCCTCCTAATTTTCCAGATTTAAATGACACAAAGGTATTACCTTGAGCTTGAGGTAACCCTGCCCCATACGTCACCACACCCCAGTTGGAGAAAACGTGCATTGTTGCTTTGTTAAAGTCAGGTGGAGGCTGTGGAGTTAAGTCAGAGCTATACCATATGTACTCTGTATGTAAAGTAGCCCAGCGTTGGGCTGCAGATTGCATCATGGGTCCGTCTTTAGGACGATGCTTCCTAATCTGCTCTGCCAGCCAGTTTCCTGAGCCATTTCGGATCACGTATGCATCCAGAAATACAAGCTGGCTCTCTGGCCCATAGAACCAGTTGTAATTGGAGTCTGCAATGCCAACCGTTCTTTGAAATCCAGGAAGCAGTGTAGCGAAGTAAAACATGAAGTGAGCTCTGAGCCAGTTGTTCTGTGTGTTGTCTATCTGAAAATGACGCAACGCTAAGTAAACATACTGAGTGATGGATTTTGCTGTGTAGCTACCGTATGCAACACCCTCATCGAGAGAGCCATCGACAATGTGGCTGAGAAGGAACATGGTCTTCTCCATGTAGTTCACTGATATTTGCTTCCATATCATGGTCTCTGGGTCATTATGTTCCCCTGCCACAAGAGCACCAATGAGAATGGCTAGTATGTTAGTTGTCTGGTGGTTCTGTAGAAACTGCTTTCCCCATCCTCTGTGCTTGGAAAGCTCGAAAAGCTCCTCGGTAACAGATCGTATTTTCCTGAGATATCGCAATCTTCTGCGGGTGTCAAGAAAGGTGTAAATGAAATCATATGCCGTGGCAAATCCAGTGAGGGAGTGGGCGATGGGAACCTCATCATTTGGTGCACTGGACACCGTCCAATCTGGATACTCCACCATTCGGTCCATGTACTCAATCAAAAACTGAGAGGCAGTAGCATCCTCAGGTTGAAGCAGACAGTATAGTGCAAGAGGAGGCAAATTGTTACCATAAATCTCATTCCATTTCTTGCCGAAATCCTCATGGCTCACTGGAGGCTGGTAAACAGCTGCACTGGATAACATAACAGAAACAGCATTACGAATAACTTTAAATATGTGTCTATGTGTGGTGGTGGCCCTCTGTTTCATCAAACGCAGTTCTGTCTGATCAAAGTATAGCTTGGGGTGAAGGTGTGCTGACAAGGTGGTATTGTCTGTTTGGTGTTCATTCAAGGACACATATCTGTCTGAGACAGACGAAATTCCACAGAAAGCAAGTCCCACAGCCAAGACACAGAGCAGAACCGCAGACCTCTGCATGTTCTCCATGACCATGATCCAAGAAACAGATGTTGTGCTTTTCTCTTCGAAAGCTCCTCCTCCAAAGCGACCAAAAATTTGTTATTAGTCCAACTTGTACTCACATGTAGAGCTGCAGATATTTTTTTCCTTTCAGGCAAAAACCCAAATGACTATGGCGGTATTTGTGTAGCCAGTAGGAAGGGTTCACATTTCCTGGAGAAAACTCCCATAAATGGTTATCCGGATAACCTAAAACTTGATAAACCCACGCAAAAACAAATTTCTTCCGCATTTATTTGTACGCTGTTGTATTATTTAACTGGATAAGAATGTTGTTTTCAGTCTCGCTATTTAAAACGATATCCGCACGAAGTGTCATAACGGAAATATAATAAATGCAGAGATGTGTAAAAGAAACTTCCGTTTTCAGAATCCGTCAATACAAGTTTGATCCTCTGCTTCCCGCGGGTCTTATGGAAGAGTTTCCAGAAAGTTGCAGCGTTCTGCATTAACTGTTCAGAGCACCATGTAAAATCACTCTTAACGCCTTTTTCTCATCTTGTGACACGAGAAGCGAGATAAGCCATTAATCCACTTTGAGGTGAAGGAAACGTACCGCTTGCTGTGTCGTTTGTATAAGTGTTTTTCTAATTTGATCTGAAGCAAAGACAGATATGAAGAATCCATAATGCCATTTCAATGTCACTTTTTAGGCTTCAGGGTTAAATTTCCTCCATCAAATTCTTCTTCTGTCACAAAACTGTCCCAGTGTTGCAAGTCAAATCGCTTTTTCCATCTTCCAAGTTATCTAGTACTATCACTGTCGGCATTAGCATTTTTTAATATGGTCGATAGATGGCGTCGTAATATCACATTGAGTGGTTTGTTAAACCACATTTCCGGTATTCATGTAGTTTTATTTAGCCTATAATTAATCAGCTAATCAAACGAATGTGCTATTCAGATATAAAGTACAGTTTCATATCAAAGATTTCATATGATTTAGCCACAAGTCAGAATAGCCTATAGTTTGAGCAATTTGACCTTAAACAGACACAGGTCACAGTAATGTGTTGAGAAGTGTGTTCTCACTTCTCTTTTCAAAAAAGAAAATAAAAGAAACAATACACAGGGAACTCCTACAAAAAGCACAATAAAATTGTGAACATAAATATGAACATAACTGGAGTACATTATACAGGTATGGGCATTGATTTAAACGATTTAGACATTCATATGATGGAAGCTAAATAAAAGAAATTAGGTTAATTTAAGTTACTTGATTTTTATTTGATAAAGAAACCAACCACAACATACTGTACACTGGGAAGACAATTTATATAAAAAAGGAAAAACAGTATTACATGTAATGATATGGTAAAGATTAACCCGATCCTAAGTAAACAGTCCATGTTAATCCTCTTTCTTTGCTTCAGAGGTTTTTTCTGTGTTCTCAGGCTGTAATTCTATTGCCTTCTTCCCATGTGCATCCAAAACAGGACTTGCTGTAGCTCCTTCCACAGGTTTCTCATCATCCGCTGGTACAGCAGTACATGTACCCCAGATAACCAGTACAACTATACCCACTGGTAGTCCAAACACAAAACAGGAGAAGAATGGAGCTGCCTGGAACATCGACTGAGATCAGGGAGATTTATATTAGTTACTAGGACAACAGTGACCTAAATATTAGCCATGTAAATATTTGATGAGGATGTGATCAGCCGTATGTTTTGGTTTTAGTGTGTTAAGCTTTTAGTAAATATTTTGGGGGAAAAAATGAAATAAGAGTACATCTATCCTTCTGCTAAAATAATAAAGAGTGTTAGTCAGTCTTACCACCACAGTAGACTTCGCTTTATAGAAAGATCTCTTAGTGCACTGCAAAAATCCATTTCCCCCGAGTAGCTGATTGGGGTAAAAGGGAATTTTATTAGAAAAGGAACAATGTATTATAGGACAGAAAAGACAGACAGGAAAGTATCTCCCTTCTTCACATACCTTCGCACTGCCATCCAGAACACTGTTTAGGAAGCGAAGTAAATCCTCAATGGTCTCAATCTTACTTTCTGGTAGACAGTAACCATCAATGGTCATATTTAACACAATGATGGAGGGCATCTCAACTTCTCTGAGGAGAAACGTTAGTGGTGATTATATGCACAGATTAGACTTCTGATAGATGTCTGAAATATATATAATTTTGTTTTTATCTATGTCAGTGGCTTTAAATACAGTTCCAGCACTTTGCACTTCCTAAAATGTTTGTGTCCAATTCAACTCACCCCATAATTAAACCATTGATATAGTCATTACCATCCATAAAACCAAACTGGTAATCACTAGGAGAAAAAAAAAATCAATATTGTCTTTGTCTTTGCACCTTCTCTTCTTGCTCTATATAAATGTGTTATACTTACCTTTTGTAATGATCTCTGTATTCAGTTGACAGCCTTTCCATCAGAGTTTTGTAACTAAAGAGATCAATTTTGAGTTTTAAATTTGAAATAATGGGGGGGGCACATTTTCTGATGTTGCTTACCGAATGCTTTCTTCAGATGGATTCTTCTCATCTACTACTGCCAGTGCCACAAGTTTACCTTTGAGGGACGTGTGAGAAATGAACAGCAACACAATAAATTATTCATGAACACAAAGCTCACATAATTACAATCTGTTAACGCATCATTTTCACACATGAATACTGGATCTTGGGAGAAAGTCATCATGCCAGTTATGTTTTATCACCTAGTGGCAGAAATATAGCAATCACAAAAATGGTAATAATTAATGATGCAGTTTGTTAACTATAAAGGGTATAGGAAAATAAGACATATATAAAAAAAATAAATAAAGTAAAAATATAATATTTCAGGAGAAAAACAGGCTTACTTAGTTCTCCCATCTGGTACAGACTGAAGCTATCGATTTGGAAGTAAGAGGGAAAACGTTCTCGATTTATCCAGGAAGACAAATCACCATCAAGAAATTCTATAGGAATGATAAGACAAGTGAGATTAAACTTGCTACTTCTTTATGTACATTTAATGTTTTCATGTATTAAATGTAGCCCTGCACTTATTAAATGTCACCATCAAGCCTGTGCAAACAATATGCAAAGTAAAAGTATACTAAGACATGTTTAATCTAAAATATGTAATCATGAGAAACAAATGATCTTTTATTTTATTAACAAAACAATGTGTTTCTTTTCACTGGCTTGCATTAAATTATGCAAAATATGTTACTTGCACACAGTCAAGCTGTTGACTCAAAGGGTGTGTATTGGATGTTAGCCCAGACGAAATGTTCAGAGTAAGCCACATGACAGAAGAGAGCTGGAACTCTTTACTGTCTCTGTATTCTCATCTTTTGGAATAGAATGGTAAGAAAGTAATTACTGTAATTATAATGTGATCTAACAGAAGGTTTTTCTCTTGTATACATACAAGAAACTGTGTGTAACCACATGGGTAAGTATTTCTAACATACTGGTACTTTTAATGGTTATAAAGTAACTTTAAATTATGCTGGAAAAATGTAAATATAGCAGATATATTGGTATGAGATATATTGGTGTAAGATTTTTGTAACAACTTTTTTGTGCCTGTTTTTTTATGCCTCTGTTTTCAGGAGGATTACCAAGTGATTTCTGTTACAAAAAGTGATAAAGTAAATATTTTCAGGTAAGTGATTCATAAACTTCATAACTTACTTGCAAAAGGTCTGTGTAGACTGTGTATCCCATTCACATGCTCAAAAGACAGAGTGATTTGTAGAGTGTGCTCACATCACAATGTCTTTGTGTTTTTCAAATTAATTATTTCTAATATTTTAATGTGCAAACTATATTTTTTATTTTTTTTTTACTTTAATTTGAGCTGACAGTTGAGCTGGCCATAATATGGCACTATATATTGGAACAACAAACCTTAACATTTGTAAATTATAATAAAACCTGTATTTCTTTTTAGGTAATCTGGAAGATGTTAATGCATAATATTATAATAATATAATATATTATATAATAATTATAATATATATATATATATATATATAATATTTTATTTGACCCTCTAACTCTAGCACTCTCTATTCTAATTTTATTTTATCTATCTGTCTTCTTTTTATTTAAAAGAAAAAAACACACACACATTTGTCCCTCTATCAATTGCATATTTTTTCTCTAACTGCTGGCTTTTCTTGTAAAACTAACACTAGCTTTCTTTTTTTCTATTCTATCTACTTGTTTCTTATAAAATAACAAAAAAAAAACACAAACACTAGGTTTCTTTTTCCTATATTCTATCTACTCGTTTTCTTTAAAAAAAAAACAAAAAAAAACCTTTCTACATGTACTGCGTTAGGCTAACCAAGACTTGTAATAGCACTTGCATGTTGTTGCAATTTTGTTGGTTTTGATTGCTTCTAATGTCCTCATTTGTAAGTCGCTTTGGATAAAAACGTCTGCTAAATGACTAAATGTAATGTAATGTAATTGTAATATATCTCCTGCAGATGCCACATTCTACACCTTGTGTTTTAACCTTGCTCCATGGATGTGCTAACTATTCATATCATGGAGGACTCGTCTGACAGTGCAGTGTTTCGGGTCCAGGTTCAGTGTGCTGATCCTTTCCTGCTAAACTACTGGTTCCAGAAGACCTTCTTCAACAATGGGGAAGTCCAACAGATCAACACCCTGAGGATAAACGGCTGTCGTGGGCTAGTGTTTGTTTTGAGGGTGCTGCATCGTTCTTCACGCCTCCCTAATTCCCATTATTGGTGCCCTTTCCTAGTGACACTCTGCCTCGATGCCCTGGCATTTCACTACCACCTCCCCTCTGTGCCCCAGTGGAACGGCACCCTCCGAGAGGCGATGAGAGGAAACAGCCTGGAGCTCAGACGCTGAGAGACTATGAGATTTTGCTGCTTACAGATCCTATTAGTTTCAGATGTTCGCTTACTAAAGTGATGCACGGCAAGTAGTACATCTTACCATTGTAAAGGTAGTACGTCCCATCTTTGAACACAGCAACGGCGGGAACATCCTGCAGAGTGACCGCCTTTAGAGAAAATGAATAATGAATCAATTTGTTTTCTATTAAGCTAATTATTTTAAGTGAAAGTCTTACCTTTGGAAGGACTTCCTCAGATGCAGTGAAAAAATATGTGTGGACAATATACTCAGTAGCAGCTTTGTAGAATTCCTTCTGTTTAAAAAAGAAAAAAACTGTACATTACATTTCACTAGTAGTATGTTATATTAACCATTTCTATATATGCATGACTTAGCAGAAAATCTATTCACATAGTTTATTTATAAAACAATAAAACTTTAAAATAAAATACTACCCAGAAAGAAGTGGTACAGTAGTTGTGAACTCATGTTCCAGTGGTCAATAGTTTGCATTTTATTCCTATTCCATCATAATGCATTCATTGTTCGTAAATTTGACCGTTATCAATTTTACATAATGTTTACCTTAAGAAGCGACTCCCCTCCAATGTAAACGAAGATACGATCGTGACGACTCATAACATGCTGGAACAACTGAACACTAGAGAGTGGTCTTACCACAGGTCTAGGTTAAAGAAAAAAGGACAACGGGATAGCATGAGGAGAATTATAACTAGCATTGACATAAAACTAAAATCTATGCAGAACACGAAAGACACAAGACAATTCATTATGGTGAAATTTACTCCATAATTACCCTGAAACTCTGTTGGTGAATTCAATAATAGCATCCTTTGTTCTAGGCCCTTTGTAGTCAAAAGACATCTCTCCTTTAAACCTTAAAAAAAAAAAGAACAGAGTCAAATACATCATACAGCATGAACAATTCTTGGTTATTAATTTAGAGATTATAATTAGGCATAACTCACAGTTTTATGGTTGGATATCCACGAATATTAAACTCTGAAGCAATACCTAAAGGACAGAGAAATTAAGCGTTCTAGTTTTTTGCAAGCATTATTTATTGTATTTATAAACCAGTAAAAAAAGAATACATGGAGATAATAATAGTACTATTCATGTTATTAGTTGAAGTGTTTTGTTAGCTATATCATTAGTAAATCGCAGTTAATTATTGTTAATTTGCTTTGATTTTTTTAAAACTGTCTAGTCTAGTCTAATCTAATTAATAACAGAGTGTACTCATGGTGGGGGGTAAAACACAAGATGATGGGCTACATTTCATTTACCCAGAAAGCTTATGTGTAAACTTAATAAGAAGAAGATTATGAAGTCGGAAGACAATAGCAGCAAAAGGCAGACACTGAACAACCTAATTCCAAGAAACTAAAGGGATTTCTAATTGCTGAAATGCAACTTATGCCATATGGCCATCTGGTTAACAAGATACAGACTCAACACAAACTATGTATACAGTTCAACGAACTGAGTCTCATGAACGCATGAGGCCTGCTTAACTAATCCCATTAAACAGCAGGTAAGCCTATCCTGCCATTTAAGTAGCAAACTAATTGGTTGCTAAGCAGTAGCCCAGTGTGGCATTACCATTACTGTCATCTCAAACCAAGCTACAGCAGGAGATAGGCTATAAGTTTCATCTACTGCAAGTATCCTAGAGGGGGGTATGGCACAAATGCAGTTCTTGCTAATCTTAAATATAATTTTAGATAGACAATCAATGTAATTAAAGCTTTCCAATATACACACTTTAATGTGAACATGTGAATTGAACCCACTTGTGTGCACTGTGGTATCAATCTTGCCAACATTAACAGGGGAGCCCATACTCTTCAGCTCTGCACCGACTTCATGCCATATTGGCTCAAATGTGTGACAGTATGCACACCATGGTGCGTAAAACTGCAATATAAAAAATGACATGACAAAAAAATTATAAAGCAAACACATCATACAACATAAACCTGCATAAATTGTACTGCATACACTCTCACCTCCACCAGCCAGAGTTCATGCTTTAGGTATTCCTTAAACCTGTAAAAGGGAACTGATTAATGCAATCACACATTGATTTCTATCTATCTAGCTAGCTATGCAATAAGTAATAACAAACTACAGGCCTTGACAAATTACAGTTGCCTGCAGGCAACCCTTTTAGCTGTGACTATTTACAAAGCAGCAAGTGCTAGTGTGACTTGTTACTTTTATAAAATGGTTCCCACATAATAAAATGTAGTGATAAAGGATATTAAAAACACAAATTTCCATCTAACCCCCATTTTATTAAGCAGACTCTTAAAGTGCTATTTCTTCCAGTAGAGGATCTCCGTACGTTGCTACGCAACAAAAGTAACGCACTGACAATACCTTCACTACTAAAGCACAATTAGTTAGTACCTTTACAATGTAAAACACTTACTTGTCATCGAGTTCCTCTACGTATCCTGACACCACAGCAATCACCGACAGAAGCGCTATTAAAAAAACCAATTGGCATACAGATTACGTGTCAGTCAGTCGTGTTAAAGAGATTTGTATTTTTGCAGTTTATGTTGGCGAATATGGTGTCCATACAATTACTAGGCGTTCATACCTGTAAGTATTAAGTTTCTCATTCTTGCTATCCTTATCTTGTCATTAACCGTGCAATATCCTTGAAATGTTACAGGTAGCAGAGTCAGTGTTAAATTAGTGACATAATCATCAGACTGGTAGTAAGCTCTTGGCCGACTGACTAGATTAACCCCCTTTGCCCTGAGGGGTAGGAACGGACAGAATTAGGCCACAAATTAATTCTGGGCAGAACGTTTCATCACGGCACTTTAGTTTAAATTGGATTTAGTCTTGTATTTTCTAGCGTACAGCAAACAAAAGCAAACACTGTCTCAAAGGGTCTAGTATTAATAAATTGTTCTGTGGTGCGTCTACTGTTAAACCTTTAAATATTGTGATTATAAATTTAATATCAAACTCGTCCATTTATTATATTTTTATTATATTTATTATATATTATTGTGGTGTTCTTATAATCACTTTATTTAGATGTTTTGGCTACTTGCGTGAAAATATACAAATAAATAATTGTTTGTTACGGTATTGTGTTATATTGCAAAACAGTTTTGCTACTGAGGTGAAATACGGGTAAGGTTAGAGAGGTTTCGTAGTATGGTTAGGTTTAATGGTAAATTACAACAGTGTAACTGAGAAAATTACAGATGGAATTGCATGTTGGTATTTTTTAAAGAGATGTACACATGCAATGCAATGTGCATTGTGTCAAATGATTCATTTACATCTTGAACACTTATTGTTGTTGTTGTTGTTGTTGTTGTAATTGTTATTATTATCATTATTATTATTATTGCTGCTTATTCTGCTGAAGTTTACTCTTGAAAAATGTTGCTTTCTCTCCCGAAAGATGGCGCCATAATAATCCATTTGGAATACAGCTTCTTCGTGTTTTATTAGAATGCACAGCTGGGCAATAATAATGTCATCATTACATATGAATCCTATGTTCATAACATTTTACGCAGTCTTACGTTTTGCTTAGCCAGTTTCTAACTAAATAAATGCTGTAATGTTGTCAGTGCATTTTTCTCAACTGTTTATTGTTAAATTGTTTTCGATCCCATAATAGCATGTGGTGCATTTTAAAACATTAAGAGATGTTTAGAAGACGGCCTAATAACCATTTATTATTGTGGATCTACTTTTGTTTATGTACTTTAGTATGCCATACAAGCAAGCCTATCATTGGACAACTGCACCTTGAGGAGACATTTTGATTCGCTCGAGGACAAGTCAATCAATCAAAATACCCGCCCACAGTGCATTCAGCCTCACCGGTGATTGGATCAAAACAGTCCCGTTTAAGAAGTCTCTTGTATCTCAATGGCCGACGTTGACGTCTGTCTCCATCAAACAGAAACGTAAGTTTGGTCCGTGGGGAGAGGCAACTGTTATGGAAGTGGTTGCCTCTTGAATTTACTTCACTGTATTTTCACTCACCCTAAGTGGAATAACATCTTTGGGGATTCACTGCTTGTTAAATTAGTTAGGGGTATAGAAACTCAGCGAAGAGCCTGGCATGATATAGAAAGAACTCTCTGGAAAGAGCTCGCGCGTTATTTATTTTCTTCTGACCGCTTCATGTTTGTGGACAGCGCGACAAAACATACGCAGTTGCCTGCTTGTAAAGTTTGTGATAGTCGCGGTAAATTAAGTTTCAACAGGCTCACACGGTGCTTGTGTTATTGAATTCCTCTTGGAGTTCAAATATAGCCTAGCCGACGCTCGGTCCAAACAAGCAGTTATATCTGCATGTAAATATATGGATTGTAGTATATGGCCCTCGTCTGCTGTTGCAAAATGCAATGGGACTAACTGAGGCCTTTGGACCGCCAGAATATCTTTGCTTCACTTTCAAGCCTGATGACCAGGTAAGACACTGAACTTTGTGTAGGATCAGCAGGGTGTTTTCTTTTTGGTTTTAAAGTGCATTAAACGTGAGAAGCATGCGCGTGTGTCAGTAAACAATTAAAGTGCGCTCTGGTCTCCACCTATGAGTAACAGTTTAATGACAGCATGCAGTTGCACCTGATCATATTCTCTGCGGTATTCTGGCGCTTATTGTTTTGCAGCAACCGAGTTCACTTAAGGTCAGCATCATTTATGCGATCTCGGATTGCAACACTTGCACTTCCGACTTGTTTTTCGCGTCCGCTTTGAGCTGGCTTCCCTAGTAACTAAGCAAGCCGTGTAAAAACATTAGCACTACTGGTTTATCCTATACTCGCAATTAGTGTGTGCAAAGCAGTTTGCAAATTCACCGGATCGCTAGGAACCGTTGCCATAGTTTCCTTAACGTATTTTCTCGTTATTGTAATTTATATACTAACCCTGTGAAGTGTATTATGCGTTTAACCTTGTTAAGTGTTGTCATTAATAGGCCTATTTGAGTCTAAGCACTTCTTAGCAACTTCTTGAGCAGATTTTGAAGTGTTAAGCAGATTCATGAAAAACACAGCCTTATTGTACAGTATGTTAAATGCATGCAAAAAATGTATGGTATGAGCTGAAAAATCTGTACACGATGGCCAAGTCCTTCTCATTTTTTATTTCTAATCTTTGGAATGTCAGACATGCTGTTGTTCATCATCAGCGAGTAGCTAAATGGGGTTGTATTGTCTAATCACGTGATTTAAAATACCTGTGAATGACCTGTAGAATGTGAAGGCATTACAAACTCTTGGAATTTCGGTGTCTTTTTGGCTGCTAGAGATCGTGAGATATCAGTTAATCAAATATTAGAGTAACTTTAGACCAAAATAAGGTGTAATGTTTACAGTCAGTTTACTGTCATAGCTGTTGTTTGGTGAAACCCCTTTGTAGGAACCCAGTGAATCATTTTGACCCTGCATGACATGCTTATTTCCAGGCTTAGAGGGTTATTTTGGGAAAAAAGCGATTGGTATATGGGTCAAATCATGCAGTAAGCTGAGCATTGAATGTTGGCTGGCCTTAAGGCTGTCCCAGCTGAAGGTCAAGTTTGAAATGAGCTCTGTGGAACGTTGCCACTGGAATCATGACCAAAACAGCTGTTTTAGGGCTTGTCTTTAGTGGTCCTGCCCTTCTTACACACTCCAACCCTGAGCGTGCAACAGTTTTAGTAGCTTTCTACTGTAAATCGCATAATTTAGTAGTGAATGCTTATGGAAACAAAAACAGAGGGACAGCCCACCTTAATTGTTCTTGAAGGTTAGCCATATGATTGGCTTCTTCATTACAACTTTGAAAATCACAGGGAGGATCTATAGAAGAGGACTGAGTTGATTTCTCACACTGTA
This sequence comes from Tor tambroides, assembly GCA_021397915.2. NCBI lineage: Eukaryota > Metazoa > Chordata > Actinopteri > Cypriniformes > Cyprinidae > Tor > Tor tambroides. The sequence goes on along the minus strand of JAFVLL020002321.1, from coordinate 89,373 downwards.
GTGAGTAGAGCCAGCTGTTGAGCAGCCTAAGGCCTGCGTGAATGTTTGGTTCTTTTAAAGTGGCTTTTACTGGGGTGTGGCACTCGAATGTAAGAGTGGGAAGGCAGCGTTTAGATCCTGGCAGAGTTTTGCGTTATTTATTTCTCAATTTCGTTCCCAAGCTTACAACTGGAATGTTGCAGGGACAGTTTATCCTGTATCCGTCCTGTGTTTTTTGGGTTTGTTTTTTGTTTTTTTTGTGATGAATGGAGGGAAATGAGTGTGAATGGCTTGATTCTGTGTTAATTTACAGAAAATTTAGTCTTGGTGGCCACTGGCCATTGTTTGTTTGGACAGTGAAAGGAATTTAAAATTAGGCTAAATCTGCTTGCACTTGGCAGGTGTTTTTACTGCCCATAACCCTATTTCTGTGCGTATACCTTAATTTTGTCTTAAATAATTGTGCAAAAAGTGCTTAGTATAGCTGAAAACTGTTAGTACGTCAAAGAGTTGTTTTCAGACTTTCTTTCAAGGTTGGAAAAGATATTAAAGAAATTGACCATGTGCAAACAGTGTTTCTTTCTTTAGTCGGCACAAAATGAAAGTCCATTTCAAAGTCAGCACAGAATGAATCATTTTTCATTATTTTTCTAAATGCTTGTTATTGATCTTATTGTGAAATAGTCTTTTATACGTTTTTTTGTTTTTGTTTTACCATGATCCTCCTTTTAAACATCAGACCGCAAACTCGCATTCAGATTTGTCTACATCCAATCAACAACTTATCAAATAAAACAGGTTTCTGCTGTGCTTTTTTTACTTTTTCCATTTTATTTCAATGTACGTCACAATACAGAAGACCAAATCTTTTGCTACTTCTGTTTCAGCATTTTTTTTTTTTTTTTGGTGACACAGATCAAGATTTCATAATCGACTTTTCAGTGTACTGTTTATTTTTGGCTTTCCATCACTATATATTGTTCACTCAAATAGAAGCAAAACTACATATATAACAAATATAAACATAATGGGACATACTATTATTAACAATATTTTACTCATCCATTTGTCTGTTTATTCCTTTGTAGGTCTGGCAAGGACAGTCAAAAATGTGAACCGGTGATTGATACTCTACCAGATTAGTTGTGCACCAGTAGCAATGGAGCGGAGCAAACGCAACTCCATTGCTGGGTTCCCTATGCGGCCAGATCGGCTGGAGGACCCGGACTGTGGAGGAGGAGGAGCAGAAACCAGTCCGGCGCCACTGGACAGGGTGTGTCCCTCGTCTTACCGGGCCCTCATCAGTGCCTTTTCTTGCCTGACCCGACTTGATGACTTCATCTGCGAGTGGATTGGCTCTGGGTTTTTTTCAGAGGTCTACAAGGTAAGATGGTTGTGTTATGACAACAAGTCATTTTGATTTCAGTTATTAGTCACTTGGCCTTACCAAACCACCTGCAGAGTTGAGTTCTGACATTATTCATTATAGTTATAAGTGAACATGAAAACGTTGATTTTCTGATTCAACAGTTTGATAACTCCTACAGTTTTTGCACACCAGGAGCTGAGAGTTGTGTAGCCTTTTTTCAAACATAGATGGAGATTTAGTTGAAAAGGTCTTAAAGGAGGAAAAGAAAGTTAATCTTGTGATTCAGTTGATGAGTTGTCATCTAGGTTGCAATGTCAGATAGGTGTGCATATGTAAATTAATTGCTGTTGGCTTAGCGGTGATTATAGATTACTTGGTACTGGACTGCAATATGAAGTTAACTTGTGCAAGTAAGAAGAGAGAGAGTAAATTTGCTAAAGAGAGTGTATGACTTAGTATGATACGATATCAAAGTTTGAAGTTAATAATAGGGGTGCTCCAATTAGGGCTGGGCGATATGAGCAAAAATTCATATCTCTATATTTTTTGGCTGATTTGCGGTATATGGTATATATATATCGGTATTTTCTATGCTTTTGTATTTGAATTAAACAAAATAAAGAAAATGTAACCATATATTATGTTAAAAAAGGGTTAAAATTACATTCTAACATTGTAACATTGCAATCTAAAAACAAAAATAATGCTTTTAAAGCAAAAGTTAAATTTACTAAACTAAAAATGAAAATAATTTAAAAAAAAGCACAGACTAATTGAGTAAAAAGGCTGTTTTGATTACCCCGTTACAGTCTATACAGTTTACAGTCTACAGTTTAATACAGTTAGTGCTATCATACAAATACGCTTACTTGTAGGTTTAAAATTCTACATATGCCACATTTATTGTCCAACTACAAATATTTCAGCAAAATGTATATTTTAGTCAGAATTATTGCGCTCCTATTCAGTGAAGTCTGTGAAGTTTAGCAGAGAATCCCAAAGCAGAAGGCTCATGCACTTCTGACAGCAAAATGGTAATATTTCCATGGCTTTCTAACTTTTACAGATGGAGAATATACCTGTGAAATGTAAGTTATGCATTTAGGAAAACAGCACATCTCAAACACATTAAACAGCGCAAGTCTCTATCAGCGGCAGACGCAGCCTTTCTGCCAGAGCCGTTTTAAACTGAAACTAAACTATAGGCTTCTATATCTTACAAGTTTTTTTTAAAGCCCTTCATATAAAGTTTGTCACGTGTTTAGAACAAATTGTATTATGCACTTTCTCCACAGTAGCTCAGTCTGTGTCCTCCACTGTATTTTCAGATGCGCTCGTTTTCAAACTACTGTACTGTACTGTTTATCGATATAAACGGTATTGCCTCATATTGTATCGCTTCTAAAGAATATATCGATATATCGTACAAGCTCGATATACCGCCCAGCCCTAGCTCCGACTGATCGGCTACCGATCACTATTGGCTGATAATCCCTTGGGGATGTTTGATCGGCGGTTTCTAAAAAGTCCGATCTCAAGCTGATGACTCGCCTGCCGTGAGAGGTTTGGCGTGACATGCAGCAGCACCGTCTCAGTCTCTGTCCGGCGCGGGTGAAATAATTATAATGCTGAAGGTGAGCTACTATTCATTTTTCTTCATTAAATAACCTATGAAGTAATTTGAAAACTTTCTGTGAGACATAATTTCACAAACAGCATAAATGAATCACCACACGCTCTCTCTTTCTCTCTCAAAATGCGCAAATGGCTTCAAATTACATCGCGTCTGCACTATAAGCGAGCTGCATGCTGCACTTGACTCAGGAATTGTCACTTGCACAATCGAGGCAGTGTCACATTGTCTCTAAGGTTTATAAATTGCATTTCTTTTTAATTTTTGCCAGTGTTTAAACCATCCAGCGCTCGCACGCTTTCCTGGAGACTGTGCTCACTCACACTCACAGCGCACACACATAACGCCAGGTTAACATTACATACATCAACAGGTTAACATTACATAGGCTACTCCGTTTGCAGTGCGTATGCATTGCATATTTTTTCCGCGCTCATGTTAACGGATTAGATCGTTCATACTGCACACGGTTGCGGTCCGGCAGTGCGTTCCAGGAGCGGTGCATCTGCAGCAGTGCAGTGATCGTTTCCGTACAGTCTTTTTTTTTTCTTTTTTTTTTCCTATTTTTGCAAGCGCTGAATTAAACTAACAGCGCTTTCTTTGCAGTAAATATGAACATGGATCGATACGAAATGTTGTAATTACACCATAAATGCATATAATTAAAGTCTACTGTGTTTCACAGTCAGATGGTTTTTTGGCTAGGTTTAAAGGAAAAGAGCACTTTGAGATAAACAAGGCAATAATAGATGGCACTCATGGAGGTAGGAAAACAAGTTCTTTATGAACCGCAGGATTGCTTGTAATAAATATTTAAATGCATAAGAAAAGGCAGTAGTGCTGACTGTTTGTCAATGGTAAGTTTTAATTTAGAATGTTTGTGATAATGTAAGAAAAGTAGTTTGAATGTTTTGCCACTTGCTTGATCAACTTAATATATAAATCTAGAAGTAAATGCAGTAAAAAGCATAGAATAATGTGTTTCTTATATTTATGCATTTAAATACGTCTATGAAAGATTGTATTGCTGTACTGTGTAAAAAAAAAGTTTCTTATATTTATGCATTTAAATACGTCTATGAAAGATTGTATTGCTGTACTGTGTAAAAAAAAGTATCACAATGCTGAAAAAGCATTTTAGTAACAATGTTTGGATCTGAAATCAAAATAATGGATAAATGTTGTGTTTGTAGTAAACAGCCACGGATTAGTTGCAGACTCCTGTGTAAAAGCACAGTGAGTCTGTTCTGCTTCTGCACCGCTTGCGTACCGCACATGGACTGCATACGCACTGCAAACGGAGTATGTGTGAACCTGGTGTAACACTGCCTCACATACAGCTCACGAAATCAGGCTTGTGCTGTGTGTAAGCTATTGTGCAACAATTGCACGAGTGTCAATACAAAAATGCAGTGCATGATCAAACATTTAGGTGAGAGAAATATTTTTGAAAAATGTCTAAAAAATGCCGCCCTCCACCCCTCAAATTTAAAAAATCCCCTCTCACAAGAGTCACCTAAGAGGGGAATTCGTTTTCAAAAATGAAATTCAGGCCCTGAATAAATGTCTAAAAATCTTGATTGGATCATCACTATGAATAATTCTACATGATAAAAAGAAGGCTTTAAAAAGATCAGTATCGGTGATCGTATCGGCAGACATTGCTTTCTGTGATCGGTGATTGGCCTCAAAAATCCTGATCGGAGCACCCCTAGTTAATAAAGATAAAACATTGTGGTTAAAGTTGGGAACAGTTTGTGACCAAGTTTAAATGCAGTGAAACTGGCTGCTTTCAGTCTGTTTGGATACTGTTGGTCCTAAAGTAGTGCATAGCAATGCCTGTCATTGGCTGACAGTGACACAGGTTCAAATCCAGCCTGGTTCATGTCCTGATCCCATTCCTTTCTCTCTCACTCCAATAGTTTCCTGTTTCTCTGCACTTATCCTGTCATATAAAGACATTAAAAGTCCATTAAAAAGCCTGTTTAGATACAATTACCTATTATAGGATAGATTTACCTAGTCTTTTAACCAGTAACATGCATAAAGTAGCTTTCAGAGTTTGTGAGAATCAGTGCTTCTTCTGTAGTTTTTTTTCTCTCTCTGTTCTTCAAGCAAAAGTAGTAGGCTGGTGTGTCAGATGTCAAATATTGCCATTCCTTTAACATGAGGATGGTGTTTAGAACATGCATCTTCCTCTGTAGTGTTGATTACAGTTTGTATTTTTTGTTGTTTGCTGCACATAATTCCTGATGACCTCCTGCATCAGTTCTATCCTTGATGCTGAGCATCAGTAATACAGTAGCCTATTCACTGCTGTTCACTTTATTCACTGTGAATAATTCAATGAAGTTTTGAGGTCAAAAAAAGCCCTGGGAGAACAGTGCATGATGATGCCCATTACCAAGATCAATTCCTGTCATAGCAGTGAACTCTTTCACTCATGAGCGGTATTTGTCTCTGCAGAGCTTCTCTCTACGTGCACATGCTGCATCAAGTTTTATTTTATCTTGTCTGTTCATAAATGGGCCAGGTTTGTCCTCTTAGGCCAGGTATTAAGTCATTTAGAGATCAGAGCTCAGCCATTTTTAGATCAAACTGTGTCTGGAGAGATGTAAGAACTGTAGACCCTGCAACTCTGAAGCCTCTGTTGGCTTATTTTAATTCTGTCCATTCAGAGTTACTCACAGTAGATTGTGGTGCTTTTGTTATAAGCCAGTAAGAGAAGATGCACAAAACTCTTACCAATGGTTTTTACTGCTTCCGATCACATCCACGTACTATATACACTGTCAGAAAAAAGTGCAAAAATTGTGCCTTTAATGATGCAGCAGCTTGTCACTAGGGCAGTACCCTATGTATAAGCAGCAGAATTGATTAAAATAATATTTCTCTTACAATATGTATCCTTAAAATAATCAAGTTACAAAGATTTCTCTAACTGTAGTGCCCCAGGGACAAGTTGTTGTACCCCTAAATGTTTGCACGATTTCTGAGAGTGTATGCATTGAATTTTTCTTTGCAGTTTGTTTTGTGGCTTCCAGTTTGGATTTTCTTTTATGATGTTTGTTTTATAATGTAGACACTCTCTCACTAGAAAGAATTGATCTCCCTTTACTTTGCGTCTTGCAGGCACTTTCACTTTTAACCTTAGTTTTTATTTATTGAAGCGAGTGTCCAAGAAATGCAAATGTTTATGCCTTTCATGAACTTTGAATTGAGCATGCAGTTTAAATAATAATAATAAAAGTTAAACTTGTATTGCCTTAAGTGCCTGAAGCTAAAAAGATGTACAACAAAAAAGGAAGATTCAGAGCAAGATTCACTAAAAAGAAAGGTTCAGACAAAAAAGGCAAAAGTAAATTGTTTGAATATTTATTAATTTAAAGAGTGGGGAAAAAGTGCAGTGAATTGAATTTAAAATGTACTTCAGCTTTTGTATCTAAATAATTGTGGAGCCCTTGTTTAGCTACAGTTTGAATCCCTAGACCCACTTACCTTAAAATCGTTAAGCATTACTTGTTAGTGATTTGTTATGTCCATTTAGAATATTTCCTTCCCCACACAGGTGGCTGAGATTTAAAGCAGAGTGAATGCTTTTAGGATGGCAGGCAGGGGGTGTCTGCATATGGCGTAGGCTGGGGTAATGCGGTGAGCCAAATACCAGCCGTGTTGGGGGTCTGCAAGAACCTGTCTGGAAAGCTAATGCAGTAATAGCCTTTTCAGTTTATTTGAACAAATGACTTTCAATCTGTACTCATGGTAATCTCAAACAAACATCCAATGCAAAAATATGTGATTTTTGTCCTGAATGATTATAATGCTCAATACTGTAATCCATCTACATTTGAGGAACCAAAACATTTTCCTAGGATGCTGGATTTGTTGCATGGGCAGCAAGCTGTGACTTGATAATAGCAGAACAGATTGAGAGTTTGGGTGCTGTAGCAGAGGCATCTGGGTCCATGTCTGACAGGCGGCTCTCACTGTAGGTGGGCACACGAAATGGGCTCTTCCTAGGCTGCTGATCCCCCCAGACTGAGATTGGTCGCAGTACAGTCTGCACCACGCATTTGAAGTAAAAGGAAACGCTCATAAAATGTTGCTATGTGTCACGGATACAACATTCACAGCAGTTAACCACAGATTTCAATGTTTTGGTTCCCTAGCACTGAATTTTGAGTAATCCTTCTGTTGTGTTGAGTCTTTCCATCACTGCATACAGTTTGAGGAAGTCAGCATTTTACGGACGCAGATGATGATTTTTATTTTTTTACTCATGAGGAAATCCTGTGGTTGATATTTCTTTTCCTAAATGTCTTTTAATTAGTCAGCAAGATGAAAGCACAAAGAGGAAACTAGAAAACAGATCTGCAGAGGCACATTTCAGAAATGTTGCGAAACCCTTAACAGTATGTGGCCAGAAGTCAGTCGTGCAGACTTGTCTATTTTGTTCATCATGTGCTAAAAAATTGGTTTTGTAATAACGATTTTTAACATTTGACTATTCTTTTAGACCTTATTTTCTATGTATGGCACTTCCCTTATGAGTGGTATTGTTGGTCTAATGCTGTGGGTTTCACTTTCTCCAATGCAATTTTTGGATGATAGCATGTAAGAAGCAATGGCCTGAGATACTTTGAACAAAAAGTTGCAGTATTTTTGTATCCATTTTAAGATGGACGTTCAGAGCTTTTAAATATTTAAATGAGTTCCTCTGACTCATTTCATTTTGTTTGTATGGTTTAGTTCAAATTCAGAAGAAGGCTGAAAGATCATTTCTCATTTTCCTTGTTTGTGTTAGGTGCGTCACAGAGCTTCGGACCAGGTAATGGCTCTAAAGATGAACAAGCTGAGCAGTAATCGTGCCAACATGCTGCGAGAAGTTCAACTCATGAACAGACTCTCTCACCCCAACATACTCAGGTTTGCTTTCAGTACACTATTATCACTGTGAATATATATATATATATATATATTTTTTTTTTTTTTTTTGATTGTATTAAAATGATCATGCAGATTGCAAAATGTGTAAGGCTCAAAGCTAGGCCACGACTTTTATTACAAATTCCAGTCCAGTCTTCATGAAAGCTGGGTGTCTCTGTGCGGTTACTTTATGATGTTGGTTTTTGTTGTTGTGGTTTACACCAATAAGAAACTAAGGAGCTGATGCCAATAAAAGTAAATTTAACAAGCTTGTAACTAAATGGGAAAATGGAAATAACGTGTTTCAAAGAAAAACACGACTGCCGTAGATCACTGACAAGCTACGCAATATCGCTTTCATTATCGCAGATGAATCGCCTTCGATAATGAACGCGATATTGCGTAGCTTGTCAGTGAACTATGGCTCTGTGTATTAAATGCCGCTCAATTTGAAAACAGGTGATGGAGATTTACCGCTAATCAGGGAACCGGCTTTACTGACGAGATGCGCATGCATATCACATGAGATATATCGCCCAGCCCTAATATAAAGCAGTGGCTGATGTAGCTTAATATTAATATTCGGTTTCCTACTCTGTGAACAAGGAGTGTGCCTCGCTTTATGCACTGCCAGTGGCTCAAAATGAATGCAATCTTTCAAATAAGTGAGACCGTGGGAGTGTTGCTTTCAATGTGAATCTTTCTCTCCTTTATAATGGAAAAGCAGGGATGACCTCTTCCTCCTCGTTCCACAGAAATCAGGTCAGAAATCCATTAACAATAGATGGAGTGAAACGACATCCTGAGTTTAGATTTCATTGAGATCAAAAAGTTGTCCTCTTGGTTCTAGACATTTGTTAGTGTAGAACTGGTGAGTTTTGTCAGCTGAGATTGCCTGTATCTGGGGATGAAATGGGAATTGGATCTTTTTATTGTTTTTATTTGCCTATGTGTTTTTCATTTATTAGTTTTTGTTTTATTATTTTTGTAAACACTTTATTTTAAGGTGCCATTGTTACACGTTACATACTTGTACTTACTATAATAATAATTAATTGTGCATAATTACATGCAAGTCAGCCAAACCCTAATCCTTTTTTTTTTCTTCTTCTTCTTTTTTTTTCTTTTTAAATTCTGCATGTGCCAAATGCAGAATCCCTTGGACAGACAAACATATACTGATAGCCAACATTACAAGTCCATTCTGATTAGCTCCTGTATTGGCATTCATGTGTCTGTGAGCTTGTGTGTCCGTTTGTATCATTGTATCTAGGGATGGGGGAGGAAGCATACAAATCAGATACTATCTTAACAGATTAATAACAGAAATAAGTAGTATAACAACAAATATTAGTAATAATAATAATAATAATAATAATTTCATTAAGACTGGGAAAGGGTGGAGGACAATGAAGGGGGGCAAGTAATAATAACAGTATTTATAATTATGTAATAAATTATAAAAAAAACAAACCCTAATCCTAACCCTTACCATATAGTAAGTGCATGTGGTTAATTAATATTGCTCAGTACTTAAATGTATAATTACACTGTAACAAGGACACCTTAAAATAAAGTGTAACCTCATTTTTAATTTATCTGTTATTATGTTTTTAATCTTGGTCATTGTGCTTTTGTGACAAAATGCCACCCAGAACAATAAAGCAGTTGTCTTTCAAACAGTGCTGCAGTACACATATGATTTAGTGTTTAAATATGTCTGGTATTGCTTCCATTTTTGTGATACATGGCTTGTTTGTAGAGCAGAATGTGAGTTTGTGGGTGGATGAAAGAGTGAGAGAGAGGGTCTGTGTGTGGTTTCCAATCACACCATTTTCACGTCTTATTGAATGGGGGTGGAGGGACCGTAGTGCAGACAGGAGAAGGCTGAGGGGAGCTTTGTTGAAGAAATCCCAACACAGACCCACAATAAAAGCCTGGCCTGGCCTTATGGGGCCATAACTTTGAAAACACAGACAAAGTTGTATCCTGTCTAATGACTCTTGTCATTGATACATTGTGTCATTGCTGAGAACAAATTGGTGAAAGGCCAATCACACTGAGCATACATTTCGGCTATTCACATCTCATCTTTCTGACTATTTGCAAGTGATGACTTTCTGGAAGAAAAAAAAAAAGATTTGAGCCACATCAGACATCACAAGTGACGCAGATATTTACTCATTCATACTCTACCATTCAAAAGTTTGGGGTTTGTAAGATTTTGAGGTTTAATACATTAAACATTGGATAAAAAAACAGTAATATTATGAAATTATTGCAATTTAAAGGAACTACTTCTAATGTAATACATTTTAAAATGTAATTTATTCCTGTGCTGATATTTTAACGTTTCTGTTCCTGCCTTCTCTGTATTATTACCGTTCCGAAACTGGTTTGAGTAGAAAAAATACCGGTTAATGTAATTTTTTAAAAATATATATAATTAAAAATAATAATAATAATAAAGTACAGCATTTTCTTTACTCAAAAAGAAAGAAAAAAAAAAATAACAGGAAGAGATCTGTTATCTTAACCCACTGCGCTTAGTCACAGCCAATTGCCTACAGCACAATCTTTTCTAGATTTTGGCCAAATGTAGGCTACTAAACAAAAGAAAAGAAAATCTGTTAACCGTAGACATTAATGTATTTTTTAAAAGATATTTAAAAATGTTTGCTGCATTAAAAAAAAAAAAACGCTACTCGTATAAAATTGCGTTTTGAGAGGAAAAAAACATGTCACGTAGGCTCACATTGCATTTTATTATTACATTCAGAAATAATGTAGGCTAAAATGCCAGTAGGCTAAAGCAAAATGTTTACAAACATTCTAAACACAGTTATTAGTTTCCTTCTCTCCACAACAAATCCTCTAAAGTTACGACTATGCGTTTAGGCTATAAAAGCGTCAATCCCAAAACAAATTAATTTAAGGTGAAACGAATGCCTACTTCTCTCATTCGTCACGAATCCAAATCTTTCCATTTTCGTGACGTATCTGGATGCTAAAATATTATGTATTATGTAGCTAATAGGCTTTGTACTTCACTCGCATTGGCGTAATTCACTCGCATCTTGTTTTCCTTTCTGTGAACTTCACACGTCACAATAAACTGAAACTCAGCACATTTTTTTTCTTTCGTTTTGTTAATCTGTCAATGATTAAAAGTGAAATATATTTTATATATAGGCCTATATATTCCTTTTTATGTAAGCCTATAGTTTTATTCTGTTTTCTCCGTTCACAGAAGTGCTGCAGGTGCGTGTGTTCTGTTGAATCCATATTACACTATCCTCGGATAAACTCTTAACGCCAGTGCATTGCCATTGCGACTTAATTATTATGAGTTCACATCTGGGCGTGGGCATTTAATTTGTTTCCGGTTCCGTTTGTCAAAAAAAAAATTTTTTTCCGGTTTTCGTTTCCGTGAACCGGTTCAGAGCCCTGATTTTAAGTGTCTTTTACTGTCGCTTTTGATTTAATTTGATGAACACTTGCTGAAAAAAGTATTAATTTCTTACTTACCCCAACCTTTTAAATGATAGTGTAAGTTACAGACATATTAAAGAACTGTATTACTGTATTATAATGTATTCTTGTTCTCTTCTCTTTAAAGAAATACACTTTGCCACATCTTCCATCTCTGAACGAAAAATCAGCTTTTTTATTTACAGCAGAGATCTTGCCTTTGTACTGCCATTGTGCCTGTGTTTACATCAGAGTTTTACCCTCCAGTCGACTGGAGACAGTCTCACATTTTATAGCTTGTGTTGATGTACAGCACCATAAACCTGTCTGAGTTTATGGTGTCATTTGTAAAAGCCATTTTTGACACAAGAAATGAACGTAGAGCATAAAATAAGCCCATTGGACAGCAGCCTCAGAGAAAGTCAGCACTGGTATAAACAGCAGCAGCTCATTCTAGTCAATAATGCTGAATTTGCTCTTATGCTATTGATTGCACATTGACCTTTTACTTTTTTGTATTTTTTGGCATCCTAGAAATCTCTTCAAACACGTAGCTGCTGCTGCTTCTGCTTCAGAGCATTAAACTAACATCAACCTTTCTTTTTTTGTTTTTGTGGTGGTGTAGATTTATGGGGGTGTGTGTACAGGAAGGTCAACTCCATGCTCTCACAGAGGTAAGTGACATCAGACTTATGTGTTTCATTCACCACACATCTCCTCATGTACAAGAGACAGTTAACTTTTGTTCATTAGCTGTATCTAAAACACTAAGACTGTACTTTATCACATTGATGACATTGTAACCTGGCCTCCTTCTAGTTTTGAAAAAAGGCAAAAGATAGCCTTTTGTACCAATAGTGCTGTATTGCATTTATGCTTAAATAATAGTTGCACTGCTGGAAAAAGTTGGTCTGAGAGTGCTTGCAGGGTACCTTTGATTCCTAAATGTGTGGCATTTCCCCCTGTGAATCAACTGTGACATTGAACAGTTTAGTCTTTGTTCACAGTGGCCCGAGGGGAAATATTCTATTAGAGAGCCCACCGGCAGTCCCCTTAGGCATGTTGTATTTTTACCATCTCAAACTGTGTGGGTGTATTATGCTTGTATGAATGTTACTGTGCTATATAGTCTTATGCTCTAGTCTAGATGAACACTGATTTCACAGGAAAGAGTTGTTTTACTTGTTAAGCAGGAAATGAGTCAGTTTAAAAATCCAGTTAAAACTTGTAGTTTATATATATATATATATATATATATGTTTAGTTATTGAAATAAATTGGGTATAATGTACATAAATCACTATGAACATCAGTTCATTGAGTGGGTATTAAGCACAGCAATGTTTTGTTTTGTCTCTTGAAGTCATCTTCAGGCCTTTTTGGAAGCTTTCTGAGGCCCTCAGTGGGCCCTGGCCCCCAGTTGAGAACCAATGCATTGAAGGAATCTTAGTTTTATATAATAGTTCACTACAAACAGCCTAGTAAACACTATGTACTAGTGTCTTTGATACCTGTTCTAGATATGTGACATGCGTTTTTTTTTTTCCTTTAGAAAGTACAAAACCCCTGTTATCACTTCCATTTCAGTTTAAATCATCGCAGGTCACTTGTTCTTACCTCCCTGTGACCTTTGCTCTCTTTTCTTGATGCATGTTGACAGACAGAAGTATTAGTGCAGTGGTAATCATTGGCCTGCTGAGGGATTATACTATTTTTCAAAGCCACTGAGGCCTTATGTTGCTCATGCTGTTAAGAATTCCCAGTCATTTTTTTCCCATAAAGACACTTCATTTAAGAGCCGCTGAGTGAGTTGACAGTGTATTAAATGAGCTCTCTCATCACTCAACAGTTATGAAATCAGCCCTGCAGGAAGGTTTCCATCCTTTGTAGTAACCTGTATCTGCACCCAACACACTCAAAGTTACAGTTTCACCGAGAGGATTAGCTCTATATAGGCATATACATCAGTCACCTAATCACCTGAAGTAGCACAGCTTTAGATCTAAGCTGGGCTACTCCTTTTTGTTCCGTTAAATCAGTCTGGCAGTACATCAGATAGTCAACGCTGACCAAATGGTGTGACGTAGGATTAGCTTTAACCCACCGAAAGATGAAGCCAACAGAGCACTTCCAAAAGAAAGATTTCCTGACCTGCATTTGCGATAGATTTTGGGCATGAGATCAGGTCTGTAAGAAGAGGGAGAAATGGGATTAGATGGAACAACCAGCCAGATTTGGCTTAGCTGACCATCTACCATGTACAAATGTCCCGGTCTTCATACATGCAAATGTTCCAAGTGTAGCTTTTCCTTAGCGTCCTCCACACACTTTTGATTACAGAATAAATTACAGCTGCTTGCAAATAGTTTGTTTCTAAAACAGGATTGATAACTGAAAAATGTGCTTTTACATTATGTTGCTATGTGTCCTTGACATTTTTGTTGAGCTTTACAGCGTACTATTAGCCAACATCCCATGCAGGAAAGTGTTGACTCTTTGGAAGACTGAGAGGGCTGAGTGTGCCAGTTGGGACGGGGCTAAGTGTTCATTTTGTCAATTTGAAGTTTTAAGGAATTCAGATAATTAGATGTTTGCTGGTGTTTTTTGTAAATGTTGATCTCAAGGTTATGCTGTAGACAGCAAATTTTGAGTGAGTTGTACCTCAAGATTCTACTTTAGCCTGTAAATGTGAGTCTTTAGACTACAAAGGCACGACCCTATTTGGTTATTTTATTCACTCAGATTATATGGTAGGAGCCATGAAAATGGATGAAGGGCCGAGGAGTAGGTCTGTTGACAACCTGAGTCGGGACACAGCACCACAGCTTTTTGGGAAACTGGAAGGTGCTGTCATTTCGACTCAGCCGTCTTGTCTGCCTGTTGATACCGTGCCACGCTGACCGCATAATAAGGTCTTCTCTGTTTAGTCAGCCGTGGCTAATTTTGTTAGCTAAATGTGGAGCCCTTTATCTGTCAGCACAGATCATTTCAGGCAACCCAAAATTAGTACGCTGTTGAGACCAGTGCCCCATGGTGAATGCATCAGGCTCCTAGTTAGTAGCATGTGTGCCACATTCGCTAATCTCTCAAAGACTTGTTTTAAAGTTAATCAGACATAAACCATTCACTGCTGCAAAAGAATAGTTAATATGTCTCTTGCAGAATAATTGGCTAATTATTAGATGGTGCTGTCATGCAAATTCACTATGTGAGACAGAAGCACTTAAAGGGCTCCTGCTGGGCTCTGCTAATTTACACGCTTTTGTGACTTGAAAACCAATCCACTTGAGAATTGGCAATGGAATACTTTTACCCACAGGAAACTGATTGGATTCACTTCGGTGTTGTAAACACAAAGTACTGTGACCATCAAAATAATTATAATCCCCATGATGCAAAGATTAAAGTTGCTGCAGATTTCATTATTGCGCATTATTGTTTTACATATCAGATAATTATTTTATCAGATTCAGAGTCTTGTGCATTGTATTTTTGAGTACCCAGTCAAATTTAACTCATTCTATCTGTTGTACCCTCTTGAATACAATATGGAGCATTTGAGGGCTACAAAGAGATGGAGACAGTGATATTTATCACATGATATGTCTTTTCTCTTTTTTTCAGTATATTAATGGTGGCAACTTGGAGCAGCTGCTGGACAGCAATAAGTACCTGAGCTGGGCCACACGGGTCAAACTGGCCTTAGAAATCGCCATGGGCCTCAGTTACCTACACTCCAAAGGCATTTTTCACAGAGATCTCACCTCCAAGGTACAGGAATCTGTCATCATATTTATTGCCTGTAATCATGACATTTTCCATTTTAATGTATTTTAAAGTTTATTTATTCCCGTGATGACAACGCTGACTTTTCAGCAGCGATTACTACAGTCTTCAGTGTCACATGATCCTTCTGAGATCGTTCTAGTATGTGGATTTTGTGCTCAAGAAACATATATTATTATCATTATCAATGTTGAAAACATTGTAAGTCATGCTACCTTCTTCCATGAACAGATAGTTCAAAAGATATCAAATAACTGTTTATTTGAGAGAATTTTTATCACATTATAAATGCCTTCACTGTTGCTTTTGACACATACAGTGCATCTTTGCTGAATAAAAGTATTAATTAATTTAAAAAAATCTTACTGGTACCACACTTATGAACTGTGGTGTATGTAATTTCATATAGTCATTGCATGATTTTATTAGCTTTATGAAGATGGCAATTACAGAATGTACTGAAGGTACACTTGTCCTGTGGGTTTAATGATGTAACTTTATAAACAAGAAGACTATATCAGTCAGCAGTGAAACAGGTGCTTTGATTTAGTCTTCACAGGGCTCTTGTTGGTGGCATGTGCTGACATGCTGTCTCTACCTCCAGCTGTTGCGTTCTCTCCTAAGCACTTCTGGGACTTCCCATAATTATACGCTGTGGGAATCACCCCTGTGGCTTTCCTCGCTACATCATTACTTTCTGTTTAAGTGATTCTAATTGACTGAATCTCGAGTGTAAGGTATCCTGTGGGAGGAGCAATATGTTCTTCTAGTTACTGTTTCTTCCTTTTGATGTTCTCTCAGAACTGCCTGATCAAGTCTGATGAGAATGGCTACACTGCGATTGTTGGAGACTTTGGCCTTGCTGAGAAAATCCCCAGTCATGAGTGAGTAACAGGCAACGTGGAGACTTACAGTATAAGTAAAGCATGCACAAATTTCACTCAGTTGCCTATGTGCTGACTATAACAACAACAGAGTGGGCATCCTTCTGTTTTGTTTATGGCAATCTGAAAGGAAGCAATGGTGAGATGCAAGGAGTACTGGCAGGGGGTGGTGCTATCTGATTTGGAAGGAACATACCGTCCAAAGTCAACTTTTAAGAGAGCTAATAATACCAGAGCTGCTCAAGACCCTTCCTCTCCCATGACCTCCTCACTACTAGCGGAATACTACATATTTTCAATTAAAACGAATAGTTGATTTGGTTACCTGAACAACTAGTCAATTAATCTCTGTAAACTGGAAGCTCTGTGTAGTTAGACTGATTTCAGGTTCACCGAACAACAGTTGGTCTCGTTTTTTTAGGTAATGCTTACATAACATTTTCAAGATGTGCTTTCAAAAGCAGATAAACTGAGAATGATGGGATAAAGCCGATTGCAGGGGTCTCAAGAAACTTGTTAAATTTGTTTGTTTTTTGTTTTTTTTAACCTACACACTGTTTTAAAGGGTTGGTTCACCCAAAAATGAAAATTGTCAGAAAATATTTTTAATTAAACCCTCCACTGAAATATTTTTAATAACATTTCTGTCCCTCCATTTAACATCCACTCAAAAATAAAGACGTTGTAAAACTAACCCACATGAATCGAGCAGTTTAATCCAAGTCTTCTGAAGAGACACGGTCACTTTATATGTTGATTTGGATTTAATGTAGACTTTTATTCACAAAATAAAGTGATGCACATACATAGAGCACATCAAAAATATGTAAATGTGGAAGCTCAAACATGCTTGCCTGTTGTGTGAAAACAAGGTTTGATCTTGTAAGTCACGTAAGCAAGTTGTTAAATTATCTTATGTCTTAAAGACAAGTTTTATTAAAAATATTTTCATTTGTGTTTCAAAAATGAATGAAAGTCTTTGTAATGTATGACAGAATTTTAATTTCTGGGTGAACTTTCCCTTTGAATGTGCAGTGAATGCTGCATTTGTGCTTATGTAAACGTGCAAGACAATGTTGTTTAAAATGGTCTGACAAAAGTTCTATTTAAAGCACTGCCGCTCAAAACATTGAAACTAAAAAAGGGGAAAAATTACACAAAGCTACTTGAGTAGTCATGTTGTTGATCAACTGGTCACCCCTTCCCTATTCAGCACACATTGTTCAAAAACTTCCCTTTTCAAAGCACTGCTGCCTCAGCTGAACTTTCAGATGCCATTTAGTCATTATAAGTGCTTAAGTGCCTGTATTTATACAATGTCTTTTGTTATGACCATTATTCTGTGTGTTCAGTTTTGAGGGGGAGAAGCTGTCTGTGGTGGGATCCCCATTCTGGATGGCTCCAGAAGTGTTGAGAGACGAGCCGTATAACGAGAAGGTTAGATCCTCAGTTGCAGTTGACACTCAGCACTATCACAAGACTTGTTTCTTGCCAGGATCTTTCAGGACACATTATCATTTCTCTGTATTCATTTCTAGGCTGATGTCTTTTCGTATGGCATCATTTTGTGTGAGATAATTGCAAGGATACAGGCTGACCCTGACTACCTACCACGCACTGAAGTGAGCAGTAATTTTAAACCTCTCCAATAAATTTTTTGGTGATTAAACTTTGTAACTATATCACTTGTTATTCTAGCCATTAAAACCGCTTTGTCCTGAGTGTGACGTTTTACCCCCATCCCCATCCCCCCCCCCCCCCCCCCATTTGATCCTTGCAGAACTTTGGCTTAGATTACCATGCCTTCCAGCACATGGTTGGAGATTGTCCTTCAGACTTCCTGCAGCTTGCCTTCAACTGTTGCAATGTGAGTTTCTTTGTATCAATCCATTAGTGATTCTTGTAGTACTTTGAGAAAGCGCCAAGTACAGTAGTCAACATTTGAAGTGGATCAAAAAAGTTCATAAGTTGTCCTAAGACGAGAAGACATTTTGGTTTTAGGACAACGTTGATGAAAGGTTTTGATCCACTTCAATTGTTGACTACTGTATTTCAAATGAATGCTGTTCTTTTGAACTTTCTATTTTACAATAGTACAATTTTTCAATTTTACGACTTTAAATGTTGACCGCTGCATTTGATCCTAATTATATTACCACCACATACTATATTTTTATTTAATAATTATATTGTTATATTTTCATGATATATATTACCATTCAAAAGTTAGTTCAGTAACATTAAGTAAGCTCAGTAACTTTATTTTCTTCAGCAAGGGCACATTAAATTGATCAAATTATAATGTTACAACAAAACTTTTCTGTTTCAAAAAAAAATCTTTTTTTTTTTTCCGAATCGGAATCTTGAAAAATGGATTGTGGCTTAAAAATATTGAAGCAGACAATATTAAACTGTTTTCAACTGTGATAATAATAAGAAATGTCTTGAGCACCAACTATTACTGTTTTCACTGTATTTTTGATCAAATTAATGCAGCCTTTTATCACCCCCAAACTGTTTCGATTTTTTTGTATTACATTTTTCAAAACCCAGAAGCTAAAATAAACCACCACAAACAACATACAAACAAGGAACAGATGCTGTCATTATCACTTATAAATATTCCAAGTATCCATGACATAATACCATATTGAAACTGAGTAAAACACACTAAACTGTTTTACATAAAGGTCTTATTGACCCCAAAATGGTTTTGAATGGTTGTGTACCTGTTTTGCATAATATAATACAATATAAAATAATAATTATATAAAAATAATTTTACAGATTTCATATGAGTTATCAACAGATGAGCAACAACAACATTGATAGTTGTTTTCAGCATGAAAATGAAACTGCCCCACTGTAATATATGTGCAGTGTAGCATTCTTAGAATAGAAGTGAGAACATGCCGCTCCTCTAGAATTAGATGCTGATGTATTTTTATGTTCTTGTTGCCTCCACTTATATCCCAGATGGATCCAAAGCTCAGGCCTTCGTTCCCAGATATAGTAAAGAGGCTGGAAGAAATCCAGAAAAAGCTGAAAGCTGACGAATCCGAGAGGGAGAGGATGCTACTAACCGCCGGAGAGGTGGAGAAAAAACCCTTGCCTAAAGGTGTGTTTATTCACACACATACACACACATTTTTATCACAAACATGTTTATTTCATTCCCAGTATTGATTTGTCTAACCTGCAAACTGTCAATATGATAATGAAAACTACAGGTGTCCATGGCATAATATTTCATTCACTATTTCTGGCACTAAACCAAAAGCTTTGATGTGAGTTGCTTTGACAGAGAGCTAGTACATCCTGTCGCCCCCTGAGGCTTTGCTCATCCCAACCAGCACTCACTTTCCATGTAATACCGCAGAGCCAATGAGTTCTAAGAACAAGGAGACTAGAAAACTAACGGGATTGGAGACAGTAACGCTATCTTGTCTATGAGCTTTATGGATTGGATGTCCTTTCCTTATGAGAATTACTTATAATGCACAGCTTTTACTTTCTCCTTCTCTTCTTTGCAGTCTCACAGCCCAGTTTCCGTTTAGTGCTAATTCATATCCTGAACAAACAAGGAATAAGTCACAAAACAATGGGTGGCTAGAAGAGATTAGAGCCTCACTGAGCCTCATATACTACCATTCAAAAGTCTGGAGTCAGAAAGATATTAACACCTTTTATTCAGCCAAGAAGCATTAAATTGACAGCAAACTACAAAATATTTTATATCTATTAAGTATATCAAATGTCGACATATTTATATATTTTTATTAACAATATAGGATGAAGCAATACCGTTTACATTGATATACAGTAGTTTGATGCATGTTATACGTGCCATGTAGAATTTTAAATGCCATTTAGAATTTTACAGTATCTGTAAACTGACTATTAGAATGGAGTAAATCAAATATAGGCTAATATAATTAGTGTTTGGATGGGTATTCCTTGTATCAATTAACATTCACCTGTTCTTTTTTTATTTTTGATTTATTTTTAATGTACTGATTTTAACCCCTGCTTTAAAAAAGTATGTTTTGTTTTTGGATTGTAATGTTATGTTAGAATGTAATGTGATTTTTAACCCATTTCTGAACATAATTTAATAGCATGTCCTTGGTGGTTTCATTCACTATATTAGGTTCATAGCCTCTAGTATACACTTTTTTAAAATTCATTATTTACATTTAGGATGTGGAGAAAAAATTCTAATAAATACAGAAACAAAGATGGCATTTTTTTTCCCCCCAAATAGAAAAAGGTAGAAAATAGTGTGTGTGTGTGTGTGTGTGTGTGTGTGTGTGTGTGTGTGTGTGTGTGTGTGTGTGTGTGTGTGTGTGTCAGTCCGTCCATATGGCACAGCCCAAATTTCAAATAAGGTGTTTTTGGGTTTTTTTTTTTTTACTTTCTATTCATCAAAGAATTCTGAAAAAAAATAAGAAATCTTATGTGAGCATTAAATCATCATATTAGCACGATTTCTGAAGGATCATGTGGCACTGAAGACTGGAGTAATGACTGGAGCAAATAAACCATTTAGTACATTACAGGTCTAAATTACATTTAATATATAAATTGATCAAATTTCTATACCCAAAACTTTTAAACTGCTAACCTTGTAATGCTCAGTTTCTGAAGTGTTTAAATGCATATAGGCGTATTTTGCACTTCATGTACCGTATTTCTTTTATTTTCTTTTTCTCAGTGCTATGTGCTTTTCAGTTTTGAGATGTTAAACATGATTAAGCGCTTTGCCTTCCACATATTTAAATGAACATTACGGATTTTGTCACCCCCTAGTGTTCAAGATCATTCTTTCAGGCTTAAAAGTGTCGGTACTATTTGGTGACTAGCAAGAAAAATGATTTTAAACAGGTTTTTGAAACATTTCTTGCATCTGCCATTGGTCAACACACTCCAAACTCACTCCATTGGTTGAGCCAGTGTTATATCAGGCTCTGGTCAATATGCTCAGACTAATACAGCAATGTTTTGATAGTGCTACAGTTTTTACACTTGTCAAGTGAATGAATAAATATCAGTATATTAGGTAATGCATTTGATATAATCATAAACTAAGGATGAAAATCTGTTCTTACAGTGTTTATTAATATACACTATTATTCCAAAGGTTTGGGGTTAAGTTTTTTTTTTTTTTTCCCCCTCATGGTTTTTGAAAAGTCTCTTATGCTCACCAGGCTTTATTTATTTGATCAAAAATACAGTAAAA